>JAGKTI010000196.1:0-56744 GCA_018397915.1 Birgus latro | reverse complement strand
ACCACCTCAACGCAGCACTACCACCACAACTACCACCATACCTCTCCACATTAATTTGCACTTTACACACGGTAGATTTCATAGGCTTACCACCTTTCACACATGATCCACGTTTATTATTTTCAAGGAAGTTGTGTTGTGGTGGTAATGGTGAGATGTGGTAGTGTAGGTGTGGTGGTAATGATGCATTGTGGTGGTAATGGTGTAATGTCGTGGTGCAGGTGTGGTGGTAATGATGTGTACATGTGTGGTTGTAAAGATGAACTGTGGTGGTGCAGGTGAGGTGGTAATGTGCTGTGATGATTCAGGTGTGGTGGTAATGGCAGTCGTGGTGGCCGGTGTGGTGCTGGCGAGTGTGGTGGGCGTTGCTATGGTGGCGGCCGTGATCGTGTGCACTTTCCACAGACGTGTCAAACCCTCCACACAACAGTACAAACAACAACAGCAGGTCAGTCAGTTTGTTTACCTTTTGTCCAGTCCATTTCATAAACTTAACATTAACTCCCTCTCATAACTATACTCATTTTACTCTACCTTGGCTTAAAATTGCCATCTCTCCATCTCGAATGCAGTTATAACAATAGATTAATAGTAGAATATGATGCAACTCTCAACGAAGTAGTAAGGAAAGGATGCAGAGCCATGGCACTGTCTCTTCCTGCCATTGAGCAAAGTGAAATAGGCTGCAAAGGGACGAAAAGCTGGGCCATGTTAAGGAGAAACAAGTATAGGCCTGAGTGTTTTTTTTTTTTCTTTTTTTTTCAAGGAAGAAGGAACCAGAGGCCAGAAGCCTGCAAATTGTTCCCTCCAAAAAAAAAAAAAAAAACAGAGCCAAATCCTAGATCCGTTCATTTCGAGAAGCCTGGACACACTGCATTTGAAAGACTGGAGATCATAGGCAGTAGGAAATACAGGCAGAGGGAGACAGTTCCAGATTTATGCTTGCGTATTCAGGTTCTAGTCCAGCCATAATCGCCTATAGTTTATTCATTTCAACTAAGCGGAGATTTTCCGTCCTTGGAAGAATAAGACAGTACTGTGATTCTATATCCTTTCCATAGCACTTAACGCCTGATTAACCATATAATCTAGTGCTAATCTCCTGCTGTAGCTCAGCATTCAAGATGGAGAGACGGTAATTCTATGCGTAGCTAATGTGAACAGAGCATAGTTGTATCAAGATTACGACTGAACTGAAGGTGCTGAGACCTGTAGATGCTCTCAAAAACAGGTTCTGTTGGTTCAACAATGTGAATTATTACTGCACTTATAAATATAAGGACAATGCCCATTTTATTACTCATACCCTTGTAATGTACAGTATCTTATACTCACATATTCAGCTGCGTCACGCCACAGGAACTCTTTCACCAACTTACAAGAGTTTCCGTGACTATTCATTGGACATGGTGGATGAAGGAAATCCTGTGCCGCATTACCCCCCTCCACCCTCCGAAATAGTTCCCTTCCCGATGGAGCCACCGAGTTACCAGCACCAAGGCCCAGAACTGTACCACCAAACACAGCAACCAGTAGGGCAGAACGAGACACCCAGCACAATGAATGGATACAGACACCCCAGCTTGGCGAATACATACTTTCCAGTCAACTATGCGGCTAGTTCCAAACAGAATCATAATAACCACCAACCGCAGCACAACCAAATGGATTCATTCAAGAAGGATGAACTCGAAGGATGGCACGAAACACCCAGCTCGGTAAGAGGATACACACAGTACCGTCCAAGTTTGGCGGATAAATACACTACAGACAAAAGTAACGATGCCACCCGGAATCTTTACATTAGCAGAACCTCAAGAATGCCGATAGGTCAGCAGAGGCCAGGGCAACAGCAGCGACAGAGTCAACAACAGGGACAGGAAATAAAAGAAGAATTGTTGTACTACCGCCTAACACGCAACAGGAAGGGCGCGGAGGTACAAAGGGTGTGGTCACAGAACCTCCCACGCCCACATCGCCGCCGCCAAAACCAGCACCCTGATCCCGCCATGATTGGTCAGAATTACTGGATTTAATTAGAGTTTGTTTAATGTCATGGGAGATGAATAATCAGTGTCGCTAGTTACGAAGGTACCCTCCCTTTAGTGCCAGAGGTCGAATCCTAGTGATCTTGAAGAGGTAACTGTGGTAACCAGAAAGATGCATTGACCATGTATGCCAGGATAGTGAATAAGTCTTAAAGACAGTGTATGCATAACCCGCTATATGCTCGAAGCCCAAGTTAGGGAGATGAACATTGCAGCCAATCGCTTCATGGCATCTGCCCCCACCTTTACCTTTACGTAATGTTTTGTGAAATTAATGTATATAGTAACTAAACATTATTTACGTACAGGGATCCCGTAAATGTTTAAAAAATATATATATGGTGATAGCCCTGCAAATTTTATACCGACAAAATGAATAAAGTCCAAACATAAAATCGATTTTTATTCTAGTTTATATAGTTTATTCTAGTCGATTGATAGGAAAACTTGAACCGTGCTCGTTTTGGCTAATGTAGGCCACAAAATATTCTGCTTTTGAATTTATGAATGGGGGAGGGGAGTAGTAAAGGCAGTAATGAATGTTATATCTTACTAGTTCAGTTTTAAAGGTTTCTCAAAAATTAAATAAAACCGTCCAGTAGTTGCAGTAATAGAATATAAAACAGGTCATTTGAGACAAGTGATATTAATTAACATGCATCAAGAACATCTATTCTTCTTCCGTATTACAAAATATGGATAAAACAAACACTGCATTTATGTACACACAGACATTTATTGAATATATATATGTATTTTTTGACAAATTGATATATACACATAAAATCATTCTTTCTGCATAACATCTGATGAACCCTTACCTATGACAGGGAAGGAAGGGGTGGGAAGGAGGGGGTGCTGTTTTGATTTTACTGATTAACCCTTTCAGTCCAGTGATGTGCTTTATTGCTTTACCCTTGCTACCTCCAGACGATTCTATTCAGCTTCAGGTAACCCTCGTGCAGTGAAGGCCACAGGTAACCCCTGCAGGTAGAAAGGCCTCTCCGTATGAAGTTGATTGGAAACAAGATATGGAACGTGCGTCATCGGATTGAAGGGGTTGAATGTTTGTGTGTGTGTGTGTGTGTGTGTGTGTATGTATGTACGTGTGTGTGTGTGTGTATGTATGTACGTGTGTGTGTGTGTGCGCGCCTTTCACTGTCCCTGTTTTTTATTTCACTCGCGCCCACCAGACGATTTTATGCAACTAAGAAAATCTCCGTCTTACTGAAGGGCTGGAAGAAGCTTGTATCTAACCCCCTTTAGTTGGAAAAAATCTCTAGACACATTAAAATCGTCTCAAGGCAGCAAGAACAATAAAAAATGCGTCATCCTGGTGAAGAGACTAACAAGGCACAGGCCCAAGTAATATAAAAATAAACTACAGATGATAACAATAACAGTGTAGCAATAGTTTAGCGGGATATTCTGCTGTTTTCCGTGTATCAGCTAGATTTGGAACAGTACGTGCTTAAAATTCGGACAGAGTATGAATGGGGTACGGCAACGTTTTTAGGTAAGGCTGGAGAGATTATGCGGATTATATTTTCGGACTGTCTGATGCTTAAGAGCGACCAATAATGTCTCATTTCGCTACGTCTTTTTTTTTTTTTTTTACCCTCCCCTATAATTATTTCTCAACTTTTAAAATCAGATTTGTATTTCAGGTTCAATAATTTACTGAAATCAGAATAAGAGTTTTTCGACTGTATGTCATATCGTGTGGCTATGAAAACTTGCCAATACCCCTTCTAAAGCTAGGTTGAGCACATCAGTTTGACGATATCCACACTGAGTATGTCAGTAAACTATGGCTGAATGATTAGAAGGTGTACATAGTGAATATAATTAACAGACGAAGACGGTGTTCATACAATCTACAGTGGGAATTAGTATGGCATGACAGTGCTTGGACTCCCTACACTGCTTTTGCAGGCCAGACTATCGACAGTGAATAAAATGCCTAAACTATAAGTGATTTGACTTGACTTGCACTTGAGTTTCGTCGTGATCTCAGTAAAGCAGTAAATAAGTGTGTATTGATGTGCTTCCTTAGAAATTAAACCTGACACAGAGTTTTGCCCATGGATGAGATGGCTTGAGGTCTGTAAAATCTGTTTGTAAAATCGATTAAAAGTCAATACGTGGAAGTCATGTAGAAGCCAGTTCACCTCTGCAGTTGTTCTGACTGTGACCAATATTTATTTGACTTTAAATCACTCACTAAACGTTGTCTTAAGCTCGGTATAACCCTTGAAAACGTTCTTGAGTATATTCTACACAAACGCTTCTTAGGCTCACCATAACCTGCACAAACGCTGTCATAAATTCGTGCTCAAACGTTTAGTATACAGTGCACAAAATTTCTCAATTCTGTATACGCAGCGCAAATATCAGTAGTCTATACGTATTTTATCCTAAATTTAATAATTATAATCTGCACACAAGTTTGCCTGAATTCAGTATACCCTGCTCAAATAATCTTAAATTCAGATAACGCTTCTCAAGTCTTGCGATAGTATACCTTGCGCAAACAATATATCTAGCCGAACTTAGTGTATCGTGCGCAAACGTTCTCAGAATCAGTAATTTCTGCGCTGATAACTTTGCTGACGCCCGCCACCATATCTGCTGTTCACCTCGTCTGCGGTGTAGTAGCGTTCACTCTTGGGGGCGTGGGGGCGGGAGTAGAGGTCTGTGCTGCTGCGGGGGAGTGGTTGAGGGGCGGGACCAAGGCGGTATGGCTCCGGTTCGTACGCAGACTGGGGCGGTTCCATCGGTATTTTCTTTCCGGGCTTCTGTTGGGTGAGAGAGAGATGACTGATAAGAGAATTAAAAAAAAAAGAATATATTCCCTGACAACACGGGCATGGCACAGTTGTTGTTGTTGTTGTTGTTGTTGCTGTTGTTGTTGTTGTTCGACCCGTCTGTATGGCTGAGCAGATCCATCAACCACCGGCAAGCAACCGTCCTGCAGGGCCGTCCCGTGCAGTGGGCCGATGTTCTCTTGCAGCTGGCAGCGCTTCGCCATTGCCAGGTATTGGTGTGGAGGTTTGGTTCCCGGCTGGATGCCGCATTTGCATCTTTTCATTCAGTTAACATAGGGACCATAGCAGGCTCCACTTCACCCCGTTATTTGGTTATATGGTTACCATCCAGCGTTTTAATTTTTTCCTGGGTTATAGGAAACAATTAGGCCTGTCACTCAGTGGAAAGCCACTTGAAGAGGAAAGAGTAATAAACGCGAAAGGAAGGAAAGGAAGAAGTAGGAGGAGAGAGAGAGAGTGTGTGGGGGGGGAAAGGTAAGCACACTACATCAGGTGAATGAATGATGGTCGTCACCACCTACCACCATGGAGTAGTAGCAGTAGTAGTGGCAGAAGTAGTAGTAGTAGTAACAGTAGTAGTAGTAGTAGTAGTAGTGGTAGTCGTAATAGCAGTGGCATAATATCAACCAACCATTTCTTATCCATCTTTCCTTTACCTTGGTCTTGGACTTTTTTGAGTCGTCTTTGTTCTTGTTTAAGGTGGAGGCCTTGTAGCAGACGAAGCCAAAGCCCGCCACGAGCGCCACCACCAGGAGCCCCCCAATGGCGCCGAGCACGGACACGAACACTATGGCATCCTTATCACGTTTGTTGATGTCGTCCACCTGATGCTGGGCGTTTTGTATGGCTTCCTTTAGCAGCTGAGGGGCAGAAAGTCATGTATTATACTGCAGTCCGCCATAATTAACCAGCCGGCCCCTCTGTCCTGTTACACAAACGTTCATATCCTTCCCTATCCCCCCAAAAAAGGATGGTGGAATGGAGGAGAGCAAGTTCAGCCTGCACTCTACCGGGTTCACATTCAAATGAGCCTGCAGCCACAACAATGACAATTCGATGACGTATTAATTTTATTACTGGCATTTTAGAAGCCCTTCCACAGAAGTTAGACTAGCTTAGGGTCTAATTTAACCTAGCCTAACCTGATATGAATCTAACCTAACTTTCAAAACGTGACTGGCTAAAATAGATCCCACTACTTAGCTATGCAGATCATGACTTCCTACATCGCAGGATCGAAAACGCTCCCGCTACCGAAATTACGCTAGAGTATTGACAAAATTAATTCAAGAACGTACCACAGAAAATAGTTAGTACAGCGTGACACCAATCGTCTATACTCTCTTTCCTTTAAGTTGACCTAAAATTACCATCCCTTCATCTTGAAAGCGCAGTTGTAAATAATAATAATAATAATAATAATAATAATAATACTGGAGTATGATGCTAGTCAGAGAGAAGTTGTAAGGAACGGAAGCGTCCTTTAATGCCACTGAGCTGCGCGAAATAAGCTGCAAAAGGACGAAAATCTGAGCAAGTTAAGGTGAAAAGAGTATAGCAAAAGAAATTCCATGGCTGTTCGAAAGCACAAATCAACCTTGTATCTGTGACCCAGCTTACCTCGTCCATAGTATTATCAAAGTAATCTTCGAATTTAGCTGTGTCGACCTCAGGTATTAGTTCCTCCTGATCGTTGCTAAGAATGTTATCTAAATTCTTGCTCTCCTCTTCCAGGTAGTACAGTTGAGTATCTGTCCACAGGTTCGCGTCCAGGTTGAATGTGGTAGCCATATTTTCGATGGAGTCCAAACTAGTGCGCAGCTTTCGGCATAACCGTGTCAGCCAGCTTTCGCAGATATCATCAACAGTGGCTACTCGTGTCTGTTTATCCGGCTCGGCTTGGAACCTGTAATTAGGGTTCGTTAGTATAAAGGATCTTGACTAAATTTAATGATGTGTCCGTAGCGGTTATCATAAGTCCCCTTGTTGGGTCGAATTTCTCACTTGAATATTTATTCTGCGGTGGTTTAGTACTGACGTGTTTGGTGGCGATGTGAGTGAAGCTATATGTGGAAACAAGGGGATGATATATAATTTATGTAAAAAAAAAAAAAAAACAGGGATGTATTCGTGAAATATCGTATTCATTTTTAATAAGTCCCTATAACAGTTGCCAGAAGTCACTTTGATTACGTGCGCTCACACACACACACACACACAACTGTTTTGCTTGGTCCTTTTTTGGTCATTTAATATTCATTCTGATTAAATTGTAAAGCTCTTCGTGGCTATAGAGGTGAAGATAAAAGTATAAATAAGCATTCTTAGAATACGCAACTAAACTTCTCGTTTTGACTGCCGTGAGTTTCTCAGTGGGTATTGTAGTGAAGAAACTCCTCACTCTGTACACAAATGGATCTGTTAAGTTTGTGCCTAGGTGGTGGCGACCATAGGTGGTGGCGACCATCATCCACTCACGATGTAGTGCTGCCTACTTCTTCCTTAGCCTCTATCATTCTTTTTCTGTGCCTGCCCTCCTCTCTTCCTATTTCTCCCATCTTTCCTGTCACTTCTTACTGCTTTTCTTTCCTTTACAGGTGGCTTTACATTGAGTGACAAGCCAAATGGTTGTCTGTAAGCCAAGAAACCATTTACAACGCTGGGTGGTAACCATATAACCAAACCATACGTGCTCCTTACGTGTCAACAAGTGGGTTGGTGGAGGGTTAGTGCCCCTCCCCGTAAAATAAATAACTCAAAGTCAAATGGCCACCCCTTACGGGATTATGGTGTCTGGCAATAGATAGATAGATAGAGTTTCTCTAGGGGAAAAAAAATGAAAATCGTGTGCCTGATTCTTAGCCATAAGTTTAATAATGATATTTTCAGCCTTTTCACTCTAGAGTGCCCGTGTGTGTGTGTGTGTGTGTGTGTGTGTGTGAGAGAGAGAGAGAGAGAGAGAGAGAAAACCACTGAGCTCTATAGTATGGAGTGGCTTTCTCACGGGTAGCACCACGTAGTTTATGTAACCGCCGCCAGGGGCCCAGGGCGGCGCAGATGTTGTTTATCTACACCACCGATGCCCACGTTTTTTTTTTAATCAGTCGGTGAATTCGGAAAATATAGTGCCATGGCCCGCTGTTAAGCTTATGTAAGCCAAGGTCAAGACCTTGATGTAAGCAACAGCGAAACGGAAACAGCAAGCTAAGAACAGTGGATCCGATTGCATTACCATTGTGGAGGCGATGAGCGGAGGGGTTTCAATATGGCGGCCAAGGCTTCACGCTCGCTGCGGAGATAGCCACTCCATATTATAAAGCTCAGTGGTGTGAACTATAATTCGATTTCAACCAAAGTTGGTGGAAGAGTTGGGGGACTGCCAATGACAAGCACGGATTTAGAAGGGGGCGAGGGGGACGTACACCCCTATTTACGGCAGACCAGTTATTGCAAATGATAAAAGAACAATGATGTTTTGCTAAAAAATATGAAATATGTACTGTATTTTAGTGCATCTGGTTGTACTTGCAGTGGCCTATACTACTGTACTCCTTTGACTGAAGCAAGCAAAGTGCATTTAATGTGAATATTTATATGGATTAATTGGCAATTTTGCTAAGAATCACTTCCCCCCCTTTTACAAAGTGCTGGATCCGTCCCTGAAATGTTTTTACAACAATAGGTCAAAGGTCAAAGTAACAGGGCAAGGTCAAATGTTGACCCATCAAATTACTTTTAACAGTTTTTCTCTGATTTAGACCAGTCTTGGTAGAATGGTTTAGGTTAAGGCAAGAACGAACCGAATTAACTGGGAGAAGAGATAGTCCTAAGTTGACCTATCAAAATCACTTTTAACAGTTCATATCTAATTTAGACCAGTCTTGGTAGAATGGTTTAGGTTTAGATAAGAACGAACGGAGTTGATTGTGAGAACAGTCAGTCCAAAGTAAAGGCCAAAGGGCAAGGCCAGAGTTCGATCCGTGTGTCTCCGTGTGAACCAAATAACTAAAACACGTCCGACCTGATGTGGACCAAGTTGGTGGAAGTGTTGAGGGTCAAGCAAGGGGCTGATCTGTAGTTGTTTAGAAGAGTAAATGTGAAGATCAGATGGAAAAGTCAATTTAAACAATTTTTATCCGATTTAGGCCAAACCGTGGAAGTGTTCAGGGTAAGGTTAGTATAGAGGATTCAGATCATGAGGACAGTCAGTACAATCCCTAAGTCACGGGGAAGTGTCAGAGGTCAGGGTCACATGGGAGGGTCAACTGAATCAGTTTTGATGTGATTAGACCAAACTGTGCAAGTATTCAGGATAGAGCAAGGAAGAAAGAATTTGAATTTGAAAGCAATCGGCGGTCAAAGTCAAATATTCGGCCCTGATACCAAACTAAGGCGCGTGGGTAGACCTACATAAATAGCACGAAAGAGGATATTCAGGGGTCTAAGCTCCAGAACAAATAGCAAAGAAAGAGGTGTCAAGAAATCTCAAAGGCCACTTAGGATATGAATTTACCTGAAAGCCAGTGGGTGGAGGAGTTTGGCTCTGACTCCAGCATCAGCTTCTATCAGCTTATCCTCGAAGTCGGTCAGATTTGTGTCGATTTTACTGAATGCGTTCTTTGTCCTCTGATACCTATCCTCATCTGACAAAGGAGGAGAGAAAAGGAGGATCGAATCATCATCATCATCGTCACCAACTCTATTATCATCATCATCACCACCACCACCACCATCACAGTCATTATCATCATCATCATCATCATTTCTATCATCATAATACTGATCTAAATATACAGATAGATAGATAAATATATAGACAGACAGACAGTTACAATGTCAGTCCAGCTGAATTAGCCACACGCATTCCCTCCCCATTCAAACCCCCTGAATCCTGGCCTCCCCTGATAGGTTCAAAAAACATTCCGCACGTAGCTTCATATTTCTGATAGACAATAATAATAATAATAATAATAATAATAAAAATAGTATTAGTAGTAGCAGAAGTGGCAGTAGTCGTAGTAGTAGTAATAGTGGGGGAAACTTAAGCTGCAGTCCACCGGCTTTACGTTTCAGATCAGCTTGGCGCCACAATAACAAAAACAACATCCATATCAACCCCCAAATCAAAGAAGGTGTTGATTGTATTTTTAGTTTTAACCTCCACACGATTTTTTTTTTTTTTTTANAGAGAGAGAGAGAGAGAGAGAGAGAGAGAGAGAGAGAGAGAGAACTGATTGAGGGTTAGATTTTGACTTTGATCATTCCTTCAGTATTAAAGCTGAATTAAATGTGATGAATGAACTTGCGAGGAGGTTAAGGAGAAAATAAAAAATACGTCATCGGAGTGAAGGGCGGAATCATGCTGCCTAATGCCTTTTTATTATTACCATTATTATTGTTATTATTATTATTATTATTATTTATTTTATCAATATCGTGATTATTATTATTATTATTATTATTATTATTATTATTATTATTACTACTACTATTCTTATGATTAACATTATCATTATTATTATCGTTGTTATTATTATTACTATCTTAAAATTGTTCTTGTTGTCGTTATTGCTGTTGTTCTTGTTCTCCTCTTCCCCGTTCCTCCTCCTCCATCTCCTTATCATCATCATCATCGTCCTTACCTGAGGTGGGTGGCGGGAAGATGGTGGCAGTGGTTGTCGGTGGCGGGGTAGTAGTGATCGGCCTGCTCGTACTTGAAGGGGTCGTACTTAGAATGGTCGAATCTGAAGGGATCGTACTTAGAATGGTCGAATCTGCAGTCATCGAATATGAAGTGTATGTATCTGAGACGTAGGTGGTTTCATTGGTATGGTCATCGGTTTCCGAGGAGTCAACGTTCTCCAAGGGGTCAACGTTTTCTGAGGAGTCAGTGTTTTCTGAGGAGTCAACGTATTCCAAGAGGCCAACGTTTTCTGAGAAGCCAACAATTTCCAAGGGCCCAGCGTTTGGCGAGGGGTCAACGTTTTTCGAGGGAACAGCGTTTTCCGAGGGGCCAATGTTTTCTGAAGGGCCCACGTTTTCCGATGGATCAACGTTTTCGGGGGGTTGAACGTTCTGCGGGGAGTCTGCGTGGATGGTGCAGGGGCTTAGGATCAGCAGGGAGAGCAGGAGCAGACGCCATCGCAGTGACCCCCCGGCCGCCATGTTCCCTGCAACCAAACACATGACGTGAATTATAACACATGACGTAAGTTATAACACAAGACGTAGATTATAACACATGACGCAAATTATAACATATGACGTAAATTCACGATGTAAATTATAACACGAGACGTAATTTATAACACACGACGTAAATTATAACACGACGTAAATTATAACACATGACGTAGATTATAACACATGACGTAGATTATAACACGTGACGTAAATTATAACACGACGTAAATTATATCACATGCCGTAAATTATATCACATGGCGTAAATCATAACACTTGACGTAAATTATACCATGACGTAAATTATAACACATGACGTAACATTTCATGTAAATTATAACACTTGACTTAAAATAACACTTGACGTAAATCATAACACATGACGTAAATTATAACACGACGTAAATTAAAACACGTAAAGTATAACACATGACGTAAATTATAACAAACGTAAATTATAACACATGACGTAAATTCTAACACTATCAAGGCTTTTTATGGAGCTTCTTGCTAACTCCATTTTTTGTTCTTTTACTTTCAGGACGATGGTGGGTATTTTCTTCTTTCCTTCGTTCTTCTCCCTCCCTTCCTCCCCCCCCTCTCATTCTCTCTCTCAGGCTTCTATGACTCCCTCTCACCTCAATAATATCGTCTGGTGTGAGCGGGAATAGAATGGTAGAGTTATCCCGAAGATGAGACGGTTATTGGTAGCTTTATTAACACTCAGGTTCCTATGACTCACTACTCTGATCTATAATAACTGGGAATACAATGCTAGAGTTGTATCGTCCATGAGTGTGTTAACTAGAAAAAAACCCAGCTATGATAACCACGATAGTCTAATCTGATATCACTGAGCCTCTCTACTGTTCATGTCACATTTTCAAACCCCCTAAGTTCTCTCTCTCTCTCTCTCTCTCTCTCTCTCTCTCTCTCTCTCTCTCTCTCTCTCTCTCTCTCTCTCTCTCTCTCTCGAATAGTCTACATTTATACGTTTTCCACCTTAACTTGGCCCAGATTTTCGTCCCTTTCATGCATCTCAATGACCGAAAAAGACACCGCTACGGCTCCTTTCCATAGCACTTCCTTGTGGATAGCATCGTAATACTTGAGTACACCATTACTTTATTGCCACAGCTTAGCACTATAGATGGAGAGATGTCAATGTTTGGGCCAAGGTGGAGAGAAAGGAGTGTATAATAATCATAGTTATCTTGTATCTATCATCACCTATAGTCCGGTCACTTTTACTAGACGTAAGATTACCGTCCCCCATCTTGAATGCTGAGATGTAGCGAGTTTAGTAGTAGAGTATTGACCTAGTCACGAAAAAGTGCCAAGGAAAGGATACACTTGGAATGGTTGAACAGAGATGAATATAAGAATAATGGTGAAAAAAAAAAATGCAGTTTCTTTGATCAGACACCTCGGTTACTGTTACAAAGCACACTCAATATTAACTCACTTTTCCATAACTTCTCTAAATAAGTGCGTGCTCACTTCGTACGTTATAATAGAGATGGATGTAGGGATGATGAAGGGAATATCACTCTCTTTGTTCCGACAACCATTTTAACTTTCCTTACGCCTCCATTTGCTGCTATAACACAACTTCCATTTGCTCACTGTTCCATAACTTCTGTAAGCAATTGCGTGGATTCTATATGGTATCCTACTAATTAACGATACATCTGCTGCTGCTGCTGCAAAATTCATTCAGCATCAACTCACTTTTCTGCAGTCTCCCCGAACACTACACTCACTTCGTAAAGGGTGATGGGAGAGAGATATGAGCTCCAGTATTTGGGCAACCAATCAAATTAACGACAGATCTCTGGATCCTTCCAAAGAAGTCATTACTAACTCATTTTTCCACAGCTACTCCATTACTCCAAACAATTACTGTCCACTTACTTTGCAGAGATTCAAGTTAGAGCCGTATGTAAGGATGACGGGATAAAATTATGTCACATTCCTTTGTTTTAGCCAACCATTCTACGTTACACAGATTCTCAGTTACTGCTAAAACAGACTCCTCATTAACCCACTTTTCAGCAGCCTCTCCAAAAATGTGCGTACTCACTTCGTATAGATTTTTAGAGGTGATGTAAGGGTGATGGGCATAGAGCTGACTGAGGAAGGTGGTACTGGCAACTGATGACCCTGTCCTCATTCCTGATAACAGATAGACGGCTCGTTCAGATAACGGGGCTTGAAGGGATAACGTCAGAGGGAATCAAATGCGATAAGGTAATATTACAAAAGCTTCGTTTGTCTAATACATGTTGATTTTTTTTCTTAATATTGCATATCTTGACCCTTTTACTATACTGTATTTCCATATTCTCACGTTTCATTCCGGGTGCTGGAGGGGGACGCCTTCATTTGGTGGCACCGGTATTGAAGGGCGGCTCGATCACTGCCTGGTTATGCAAATATCCCTCAGCACCCTTCCTGTCCCCCCAGAGGAGGATGGTGGACTGCAGGATATGGGCAACTTCAGCCCGCAGCCCACCAGGTTCACGTTTCAGGTGAAGGCCCTCTGGTATTGAACGAGTTAATTTGGCCTGTATGTAACCCCTCCAGTTCGAAGTCTTTTATGAACTACTACTGCTACTACTACTACTGCTACTACTACTGCTGCTGCTGCTGCTGCTCCTGGTGCTGCTGCTGCTACTGCTCCTGGTGGTGGTGGTGGTGGTGGTGCTACTACTACTATGTTTAATATCTCTTGTCATAGTATGATTTTGTTCATCTTCGGTTCAGAGAGATCCCATAGTGAAGGTATTACTGAAGGTTAACATAGCTGACACCTCATAGCTAACTCCCCTCAAATGTTGGATAAAATCCTCAGGTGGTGGGATGAATGAAAGTTATAAATCACCTTGTCCAGTGGGCTAACTCCTGTGCAAGTGTTATTTCTTAAGTAAAAAAAAAATGAGTGAAAAAATCATGATCATACGGAAGCTGTAACCCTTTCAGTACGATGACGTCTTTTTATTAGTCCATTTTTGCTGTTAAGAAAATCGTCTGTAAACAGCAAAAATTGAATGTAAAAATATGGTTGCTAAAGCTGTTAACCCTTACTATACGATGAAGGCTTTTTATTATTCTATTGTTTGATGCTGTTAGATTATTTTAATAAGTTATGGGAGAGTTCTAGTAATGAAGGGGTTAAATAAGGTTGAATCTAAGTTTACATTCCAAGTCTTTCTTATAAGATGAATGAAAGAACCTCTAGATAAGCTTAGCAGGGAGACTTTAATGCTCACCACCCCGTACTCTCCTCGCCCCTTCCGGCGAATGAGGCAGGACGGCATGTTGCCAGGGCCCTCGAGGAAACGGCGGGGATCTCCTTACTAAACAACTTGTCCGAGCCCACGCATGTCAAAGGCGGCAGGCTCGACCTTTCCATAGCCTCTGCATCTCTTGCTAGTGTGTTGACGTGGTCCCTGCACTCATTCCTCACCAGCGATCACTTCGCTGTGGTGATGGAATTGCAGGCGGCTCCTCTTCCACCTCTCCCGCCGCCTCCTCCCTGCTGGGACTTACGGCGTGCACCCTGGCCAGAGTATGCGCAGGCTGTTGAGGTCGCTATGGAAACTGTTGTTCCCCTGCATTCCCGTGAGGACCATGCTGAGCAGGTTGCCCATGCCTTACGTCGCGCCGCTGCTGCCAGTATTCCCCTCACTAAGCGCCCCACGGTTTTCGTTAAGGCCCACTGGTTCTACAACGAGCGGGTCCAAGAGCTTAACCATCGGCTGAACTCGGCCCGCAAGACCTACCGGCGGCGGCCTTCTTCTCTGACCAGGAGATACTTGGCCGCAGTGGAGCGACACGTCTTGCAGGAAAACCGCTGCATTCGGGACGAGGCTTGGATGAGGTGGTGCAGGTCGCTAGATTCCCACTCCACACAGATGTGGGCGCGGATTAAGTCCGTTTATTCCCCCCGACCGGCAAGAACACCCTCACATCCTGACCCTGCTGGCGAGGCACTTCGTCTTGCTGCTCATTTTGCTGCCCGTACTGCCCCCACTAGCCTCCCACAGTCTATCGGTGATCTGGAGGCTCATCTCGCAGGCCCCCGTAGGGCCTTGGTTGAGGCTGCTTGCTCTCGACCTGACGTTGCAGACCACCTATTCACTGTTGGGGAGCTGGATCGAGTGTTAAACAGCAGAAAGGATACAGATCCAGGCACTGATGGCCTTGTCTACTCCCTCTTGGCTCGCACCAGCCAAGGAGGGAAGGCTCGTAACCTGGACCTGTTTAATCACTCGTGGCTTGAAGGGCGTCTCCGAGGCTGATATCTCTCCTCAGCTGTATTGCCAAGACTGCTGAGAGGCTAGTCCTCTCTCGTCTTGCCTGGAGGTTGGGACCGCTCCATCCGCGGCTCTTCGCTTACCTTCCTGGCAGAAGTGCTCAGCACTGCTTGGCCTCCTTTCTTGGCGAACTGAGGAGTGGTTGTGGCATGGCTGTCTTCCTCGATCTCGAGAAGGCGTTTGAACTTGCCAACCCGGATGCAGTACTGGCAGCCCTCGCAGCCAAGGGCATGGGCGGTCGCCTCCTCTCATGGGTGAGGGACTTCTTCCTCGACCGAGCTGCTTGTGTGCGATTCCAGGGCAAAATATTCCCACCTTATCCACACGTCAATGGCACACCCCAGGGCAGTGTTCTCAGTCCTCTTTTATTTAATGTGTTGATAGAGGAACTGCTCACAGTTGACTATGGGCAAGGGATTTCCCTACTGTCCCATGCAGATGACTTAGCATTGGTCTTCTCCAGGCGAAACTGCTATACCCAGGCACCAACTGCACTCTCCCACCTTCATGATATATATATATTTTTTTATGTGTCCGACTCTGGGCATAGGCTTCACAGCCTGCTATCAAGGCCCAGTCGTCCTCCTACAATCTACATGTCACCACTTCGGCGCTTAACACCCACCGTCCATATTGAATACATGCTAGGGCTGTCTCATACAGGACTGGTGTATTGGTATTAGCGGGGTCATTTTTACGACATGTCGGCGGGTCTTCTGGTAGATCAGTAAAGCCTGATTTAATGAAATTCAAATCCTTAAATTGTTCCCTGCACCAGCGAGGATTCGAACCTGGGTCCCACGGGACCGCAAGCCAACTCTCTACCGATCTGTTGCGAGCTTGGTCTAAAAATCAACTTTAACAAGACCAAATGCCTACCTTTCGGTCTTCGCCACCCAGACCGCCCCCTCCTCCTTGGGGGTCAACGCCTTGCCTTTGTACGATGTCACCAGTACCTAGGCGTCTGGTTCGACAGCCATCTGACGTTTGCCAGCCATGTGAGGCATGTACGGGGACAGGCGGCTACTCACATCTATGCCCTCAAAGCCCTTTCTAGCCGCAATATGGGTGCCTCGTACAGCGTCCTGCGAACCTTTTACACCCACGCCATCCGATCCCTTGTGGATTATGGGGCTGTATGTCTCATTTGGATCTCAGAGTCGC
This sequence comes from Birgus latro, assembly GCA_018397915.1. Taxonomy (NCBI): domain Eukaryota; kingdom Metazoa; phylum Arthropoda; class Malacostraca; order Decapoda; family Coenobitidae; genus Birgus; species Birgus latro. The sequence continues at coordinate 40,202 of JAGKTI010000196.1, read as the reverse complement.
TCCATCGTTCCCTGGAAGTGGTACAAAATACTGCCCTACTTGTGATGCTTGGGGCACCACCATGGATGCGTCTTGTTAATCTTCGGGCTGAGAGCGGCTTCCCATCTCTGCAACATCGCATTTGGGCGCAAACAGCAGCTGTCGCTGCTAAGCTATGCATGCACCGGCCCCACCTTCCTGTCTCTGTTCTCCTCCGGCGAACACTTGATCGGCCCTCGAATCCACGTCCTGGAGGTGATTGGATTCTCCTTGCCGCCAACGCAATTTGCAGACTTAATGCCGCTGATGCTGTCAGGGGTGGTCCTGATTTGCCTGACCCTGCCTATGCTCCAGCACCACCCTGGCTTCCTCCTGTGATTAGGTGTGTTGAGCCTACTGTGGCAAACCCAAGAGCCTCTCTTCCTGCTCTTCTTCAACAGGATGGATTGCGTCGTATGGCGGCTCTCTACACTCCTGATGCTGCCGTCTATTATACAGATGGGTCTGTGGGTGCTGATGGTACTGCAGGCACTGCTTTTATTTGTGACGAGTGGGTTGAGTCCTGGCGGGTCACCTCTGTTGCTTCAGCCTACCAAACTGAGCTTGTTGCTATCCTTGGTGCTCTTCGCCATGCCGATCGCCACTTCCATCGGCGCATCATTATACATACAGACTTCCTCTCTTCTATACATGGCCTTCAGCAGCTCAGTTTCACAGACAACAGGTTCCTACTTACCTCCATCCTGGCTGTTGCAACTACCATCGCTAGCCGGGGAGGTGAAATTTATCTACACTGGATTCCTGGACACGTTGGCATTATGGGCAATGAGCGTGCTGCTGCTGCTGCTCGCCTCGCTTGCACTCTCCCTATCGTCACCTTTCCGTTACGACCTAGCTTATCTCGCATCCTGCGACAAGTAACTGACGCTGTCCACCGTCTTTCCCGGGAAGATCATCAATTCCTGGTATCCGAAGGCTCTCGCTCTGCCACCTGGTATGCCATTGCTACAACCTATACACCTGTTGATGTACCCACCGGCACACCCAATCACCTTCTTGTCAAGCTTCGCCGCCGGTTGCGTCTGGGGTATCCATGATATAACCAGATGACTGGTGGAAACCTGGAGCCGTGCCCTCACTGCTTCGGCATTAGTGCAACGCCTCTTTTACATTATATTCTTGACTGTCCCGCACCATATTGTCTTCGGCGTGGCCTTGGTGAGCAGCTTCTCAGGGATGACGACTATCGTTTGGCTGCAGAGACTATTGCTCGGGCACCTGCCTCTGTGATTTTGGGGGTTGTGGCTACTTACCCTCCCCCACGTTAACATGTAACCCTAAATCTTTGTACAGCATTTCTCTGACGGGCTTTTGTTTTTGCCCGTGTCCTCCCAATGGGGAGGCAAATCTAAATCATCATCATCAGCTTAGCAGAAAAGAACATCATCATACTGAAGATAACCTAGTTACGAGGAGACAGTTCCTCTAGGCTGTCTAAATCACCAGATTTTACCTTTTTTACCATAACTTGGCCCAAATTTTTGTCCTTTTGCAGCTTATTTCAGGTAGCTGAGTGGCAGAGAAAGAAGGCGCCACGGCTCAATATACTTTCCTTAACACTTTTTCGCGACCACCACCATATTCTAACGTTCATCCATTGATACAGCTTAGTATTCACGATGGAGAGATGCCAATTTTAGGCCAGGTTAGCGTAAATAGGGTATAGCACGATAAAGTATTGCCGTACTGGAAGGGTTAATTGGATAAGTCGTTAGGGGATTATGATAAGATTCCTAATTCAACTTACGTAACAACACCCGGGTTTAAAATGACCTAGAACTGTCATCTCGCCATCATGAATACTAGGGCGAAACAAAAGATGAACACTAAAATAAGGGCTAGGCACGAAGAAGTGCTATGGAAAGGATGCAGAACCACTTTGTCTTATTCTATCAGTGAACTACGTGAAATGAGCCGCAAAAGGACAGATATCTGGACCAGTTTAAGGTAAAATTGCTATAACATTCATTTCTTTTGTAACATAACACTTCTATACTGTTAAGGACACGAAGTTCCTAATGTTTGTTTACCTTTTTCAGAATGTGAGAAAACAACATACTTAAAACCCTGTTACCTCTAGACCACTGATTATGCTAAGAGAGAGAGAGCATGCGGCAAACATGACAAGATAAGAGATAAGCACAAACATGCCTTTCTTGATAATTCCTTCAGCCACCACCATCACTGCAATTGCTTTGATACTGTTCCACTTCAACCACAACCACCATTGTCACATATCAATCACAACCACCACAATCATCACCATCATCCATTAAAATCACCACTTACGTCACTACCAGCATCGGTATAATCATCAACGACAATACCATCACCACAAACATTACCACCATTGCTACTGACAGCTTTACCACTACCAACATTACCCCTCAATTCAGCCAATATTACCACCACTATCAACTTTACCACCATCGCTACCAATATCATCGCCATCACTACCAACATTACCACAACTTCTACCAGTATTATCACCACTACCAACATTACCTTCTCACTACCAACATTAGCAACATCACTACCAGCATTGATATTATTAGCCTTATACCAGAATAACCAACATCACTACTAACATCATCACTGTCATTACCTACGTCACCATCCTCACTATCAATATTACCATTACTACCAACATTGTCACAGTTTATTATTATTATCATCATCACTACCGCTTGACAGGTAAGTGCATGTGTGTGTGCGTCGTAAGTGGGGGGAATTAATTAGTTTGCATATCAATTCTTTTTTTATATGGGGAAATGAACTCCCCGAGCTAGAAATTGATAGATCATATAGCCCCGCTAGGTGACGGGAGAGCGCTACCTCTCCCAGCAGGGCAACTACCCGGGTGGGGCGCTAACTCTCGACCCTTCAGTCCCAAGTCTGGTGCTGTACCACTGGGCCACCCTGTCCCCGGTTTGTTTATCAAGGAAAATGTTTTCAACAAATAAGATTAAAATAGAGCATAAAACAGTTTCCACGGCTGTCGTTCTAATGATGCTAATATTAACCCCGTCATTCTAGGTACTAAATTTATTACTATATTCTTACTGCCGCCGGACGATTTATTTGGAGGGAGGCAAAGAAGAACAATGTCTAGAAGCCAGCAAAGTCACTCCTTCCAAAGAAAAAAAAACAAAAAAAAAACAAAAAAACTCCAGATACTCATTATTTGAGAAGCCTTTCTTTAACGAAGGGGTAAAGAAGGTTATATCTAAATCCTCCTCTTCGGAATGAATCTCCAGTGCTACAAAATAAAACGAAAGACAAGAAAAATCGAACTGAAGGATGTAATGACTCGTGTAGCCTACTCATCAGCTGACTGAAGGAGCAGAAACAGACTATACTCTTTGTACTGTAACTCGGCATAAAACTGCCTTCTAACTGCAAATCTTCCTCCCTGGAGATCTTTCTAAGTGGAGGTCTATCTAACTGGAGCTCTTTTCTACTTGGAGATCTTCCTAACTGAAGAGCTTTCTACCTACAGATCTAACTAAAGATCTTGCTAACGGGAGATGTTTCTAAATGGAGATCTCCATTAATCAAAGAACTTTTTTAACTGGACATCTTTTTCTAGTTAACTGGAGTACTACACACACATTCTAGCTCTTGCATATAATGCACATACACACACACGTTTCCCAGCGAGTGCCAAACCCCTTGAATCAGAAGATTATATTCAACCTGAAGAATGCTTTTTGATAGTGTAGGAATTAATTAAGGCTTCATCCTACACCTCCAAATCTTAAATACTCATACAAACTCTCATAAACGGAATAAAATTGTCTGAGTTTAAATAAAAATACACTGGGCGGAATGGATTTAAAAGAAAATGTGTAAATAGCCTTACAGTATGATACAGTAGCGGTTGTGGTGGGAGTAGTTGATAATGGTGGATATGCAGAAAGATTACAAGCCACAAACACACAGTACGCTCTACACTGATGGATGGATGCACGGCTGTTGGCACATGCTGGAGTTCAGTTTTGGAAGCTCTGAATGGTTGAGTTCCTAATGTAATCTCAGCCGTTCTAAACTTTCTAAAGTATAACCATTCAGGCACCCCTTTTACTGCAGAATAAACTTGTTTGGCGTTTGCTGTAATAACATACTAGAGTAGTTCCGCCGATGAGAGGGTTAATTGTGCCAGTAATGTTTTCCAATTTATGCAACTAAATGTTTTTAAAATCGTCTGGCAATAGCAGGAATAGAATGTTTAAGTTGCTATGACAAAGATCATGATATATTTTTTCTTCCTGCCTATTTTCTTTATTACTTAGGGACCACTTTGGTGACAATGTGAGAAGAGGCACAGAAATCAGAAGTGAAGTCATCAGCAAGTAAGTGTATAGGGCTAAGTTACACAGACAGCTCCAAATGACACTGGTGAATTGAAGGGAATGAGTCTGCAAAGGAAACTTAGCAAGGGTGCACACACACACACGCAGGATTATATAAACTCTAGAAGGGCACTTTGGATTTATAGAAAAAGTAAAAGTTTAAACATCAAATGAGGGTAAAATCAAACTGGACGGCACTCCATCTTTAGATCCATTTCAGGTGACCTTGAGTGATGAACTGGATGCACAGCGTACCACTACATCTGTATCAACAAGTGACAGTTGTTGTGATAAACCTGTGGCTGACTGACTCACCACTTCAAATATTTTTGTATGTCCCAAACTCTGGGCTCAGATTTGGACAATTCATTCCCTGAGGCCCAGCATTCCTCTCATGTACCACACCTTTACTTAACACCACAGTCCTCCTTTCATAATCATTAGTTTCTGACACCTTGTTCTTTGCAGGGAACCCCAGAACAGGGGATGGCCATGATAGGAACACCTCCAGGCTATTATTGTCCATACTGAATACATGGTACGGTTGTCTCATTCGGAAATGATGTAAAGGTATTAGTGAGGGTGTTATGTTGGTAAATCTTGTAGATGATCAGTAAGCATTGTTTTATTAAAATTTGGACTGTCAAATTGTTTCCTACTCCAGCCTAAATCTGCATCTTTTAAGGCAACATATAATTTTCTGACGTTTTAATGAAATGCAAATTGTCAAACTGTTCTCTACTTCAGCCTGGGACGAGGATCACACATTTCAAAAAGCAGACCAGTCTTTGTTTATCCATTGGTCTCCTTTTCCACATTTGTCACGTTACAACACCATTTATGACAGATTCACACAACTATTAACCACATGACTGCACATCCAGTTGGGGGGATTTCAGGTAGGTAAGTTGAGTCTCCTTTAGTGACTGGAGTGGCTGAGTGCACAATGCCACAGCTATGCAAAGCCTAGGGCCAAGTGCTCACACCATCTACGAAAAAAAATCTTTCTCAAAGTTCCTGACTTTTTGAGCCTCGTAGTTTACACATGAACCTGTCAAATTGTTACAAAAAGCCTTTGAACCTCTCCTCCTGCCCAGTACCATCCCATTCTGTTGCATATCCTCAACAGCAGTTCTTTCTTATCATTCCACCCTCCTCCATCCTTCATTTCATCCCATCCTACCCTCCTGCATATAATAATTAACCCTTCATTCAATCTATCCCTTTCTCCTGTGCCTATTCCCCACCTGCAGTCCATCATTCCCTCCCATCATGCCCTCTTCCATTTATTCCTCACTCTTAATAAACAATCTCCTAATCTCTATGAGATATTTAGTCAGCTCAGAGATGGTAAGGATGGATCATTAAATTTCACCCATTCAGTATGATAACTTCACTTTCATTCTCACTCCTAACAGGCAATTGAACCCTTGCCGCAAGATACCTTTTTTTACCTTCTTCCTACTCTAGGTTAATTTACTAAGCCTGAGACTTTTGAAATAGAGTTAGATATTACTTAAACACTTCCACTATGAATCATCCTGGAACTGAATTAAATACTGTAGTTTTGAGGTGGAAGGTAATGGCAAAACATATTACTGTAGTGAAGAGGTAAATTCAGCCTTAGAGGACTTCACAGATGGACAGGCTCAGAAACAGCTTATAACGCCATTCATGATTTTTCTTTTTGTTTTCTTCTGAGTATCGAAAAATTCTTTAATTTCATTCAGAGCTAAGGTACCATTGCGAAAAGAATGAATTCAGTATGACGACCACTCGTGTATTTCATTTTTGCCTCCAGCACACTATCATGTTAGCTTTACGTGAGATCTCTCATTGTACAAAAGGTTTAGTAAAAATCTCCCTTAACCTGAGGTGTCTCATCGACGTATGGGTACGTCGCAACGTTTTGTCACAGCTAGACCCATCAACGTACCCGTACATTACGCAATTGCAAGGTCAGTCATTTGCACAATTTTCAAGTTTCACGGGTGATTTTTGGTAGGCATATGTGGGAGACCTTCCTCTATCTGCTGTCAAGTGGGGTTACTGCCTGGCCCCACCTGAACCCCCCTCCCCCCCACACTCGGCAATTCACCTGTTAGCAGTGACCTGGCCAGTAAAGACATGTTGCACCACAGTCTCTCCAATGACGAAATTCATGGTTAAAGTGATTCCTGAGGTGAAGGACAAAGAAATAAAGAAGCTAGAGGGAGAAACAAACAGAAGTGATGAGGTGGTAATGTCGTAAAGGAAGGTGCCGTATGTGGATGTGTTTGGTGACTGAACAGTGCTTCTATTGCCTATATAATTGTGAGAAAACCAATACAGTCTTGTACTACACATAAACTTGTACCAAATAAATAAATAAATACATAACTCAAAGTGGCTTGAATTAGTTTACCCTCCCATAGTTCGTTTTCTTTGAGGCCAGATACCCTGAGAAAGAATGAAAGGTAAGGCGGACTCATCACCTGTAGCACCATTTATAGGCTCAGGAGGGTGATTTCTCTATGAATTCTCGATGTTTCTCACCAAAAGTGAAGGTTTGAGCAAAAAAAAAAAAAAATCCCGAAATTGCTCAGGACTGGGGGGTATCGGAAGTAGGAAATCGGTCAGGACGTGACGAGTTAATACCTTCAACATAAGGTTCTTTGCTAGACGAGATATACTGTCTGGAGGTCAAGAAACTAATTATGGCACCACCATACTGAAAGCTTATATGAAGATTCTCTAAACTGCCACTCCTAACAATCCTTTATAAACTGAATACAATCATCTAGAAGTAATAAAAAATAAAATATAATAATTCTGAATGACTGAAGTCCATTTCATCTGAAACTGATGATAACCGTTTGTTGGTAACTGATAATATCTTTTTTTGGTAATTTCTTTCCTAGTTTCTAGATCCTATCAATCTTTTTGTTAACCTAGAAAGCAGGGTAAAAAAAAAAAAAAATAGCCACCACTGTCTCTGAAACTCACTGTAAGTTAAACAGCCGATACTACGATAGTTTTATATTTTATATTTACATTATGTCTGTACATACCAAAATTATTTAGAAAATTTTTTTTTATATGTAAGTTTTGTCACTGGTTGAACGTGAGGTGGACAAGTCAAAACCCCAGGAGGCTACACTGTTGGCAATGGAATGAAGGAAATATAGCCATCATAGTTTACAATATAAATAAAGTAAGACAAATACAGTACTCCAACACAACAATTTGCTCTAAACCCTTCTCTATATCATTAGGAGCTTCGGCATTGCTATACAGTAAGCCTAACTAAAGTTTCTGCTAATGATGAGATATTTCAACTTACACTGATCAACCTAAGCAAAAATATTACGGATCAATCTAACTGATCCCATCATAGAGGTCTCACTGGCCAGTATTCTTGTTAGTAAATGAGGCTCCCCAGCACCTCTTCCTTACTAGCTTATTTTTGTATCAAGCACATATTATCTTGCAGGATATCTGTGCAAAGCATGAATATTCAGTTTTAAAAAGCTATAAATGCTACACAAGAGAACAATGAACTGTGAAACAGTAGGCCCCTTGTTATACATCAGGGATGTGTTCCAAAACATCACAAACACTTTCACAGAACAAGTCTGTAAAAAGAGAAGTGGTAAATCAGCCTTACAGGCAGTAATGGAACTTTAAAGGGCAGTCTTTTTGTAATTTACTGAGTACTTAATTGTAAGTAGTAAAAAAAATAAAATATTGGCAAAATATGACAGACTACTGTATACAAAAAGTGCCAAGAAAGAGGTGCAAGAAATCTTCCTAACCACAAGAGATTAAAGGCTCTAGACTGTTAGAGAGGAAATAACTGTAAACTTTAAGCAGCCTTTGGAGCAAGACTCTTGAGGTCAGCAATGCACTGCTTAAGGGTGGCTGCCTCCTGCGTTGGGGTGATGGATGCCTTAACATTCTTCACAATCCAGTCCACCATATGCTTCTGCTCCAGTCGTGTCTTCACATTAGCAGTTTCCAATTGGTAGTCCAGACGTTTCTTCACCTGTGTAGTAAACACAACCTTTTGTCAGCTACTGTCAGGTTTACCTTAGTCTAATGTGCTTTCTTATACTGAATGCAGTATATACTTTGGTAATACGAGCTGTAAATGTGGCTTCATATTAAAGGTGAGATGGAGGAGTATCTGCCTGGAAGAGCATCTGCCACTAACATAAGTACCAGTTTCATAACAGCATCTGTTTTCACACATTACCACCATTAACACCACCTCTCATTGCTGAGTAGTACAGAAGATCAAACCCTTCAGCCTTCAGCAATGGGTGAAAATCCTGAACTAATTTTTAAGCCATGGCATGGTTTCCTTTACAAGAACTACTAGGGTGGTTAAATGATGAACCTGGTTTCACTCAGAGAATAAAATACTAAGACTCCTATTCTTACTATGATTACATGATGATGCATAAAGCACTAGAAAGGGTCTTTATTAGCAATCTTGAATATGAAAACTCAGCTATTACCCTGAAGCATAATTATATGAAGGGCACTGAACATTAACTTCCCTTGCACAGGAGCAGCAACGCACTCAAGTTCATGCTGTTACAAAGTTTTCAACAAAAATCACCAGAATTCAATGGTGTCAATTACACTGAAAATATCAGTACAGTAGTAAGGTCTATCTATCTATTGCCAGACACCATAATCCCGTACAGGGTGGCCATTTGACTCTAAGTTATTTATTTTATGGGGAGGGGCACTAGCCCTCCACCAACCCACTTGTTGACACATAGGGAACACGTATGGTTTGGTTATATGGTTACCAACCAGTGTTGTAAATGGTTTCTTGGCTTACAGGAAACCATTTTGCTTGTCACTCAATGTAAAGCCACCTGTAAAGGAAAGAAAAGCAATAAGAAATGACAGGAAAGATGGGAGAAATAGGAAGAGAGGAGGGCAGACACAGAAAAAGAATGATAAAGGCTAAGGAAGAAGTAGGCAGCATTACATCAAGTGAGTGGATTTAAGGTGGTCAAAATCAGAAACTCTGAAACAATGCATGGGTAGTTTTACTGTTATTAGCAATCTCTGGTATGTGAACAAATGATGAAGAGCAAACCATCCTTTATCAGTGTCCCTTTCTTCCTAATGACATCATCACCACCACCTTTATTTTCACCTCAAAGATAGGATGAGGCACCTAAGTGATGGAAGTTCTACTGACCCTGAAGTATAATCATTTATCAAACACAAGATGAGGCAAACTTCATCCATCATACCTCAGAATGAACTTTAGCAAGCCTTTCCCTATACGCAGCCTCCAACTGAAGAGCTACATTCTCCCGCTTGGCGTCATAGAGAATTCCCTCTCCCTGGGCTGACCACTGGGCAGCCTTCTCACTCTCTACTGCCTGTTTGATCTGGGCAATGCTCCCTTCTCGGTATTCACGCCAGCTGCTCTCAATATCCTGGAGGTTGTAAATCCAATCTGCTTATGCTCAAAAAACCAAGTTCTTATGTTAGGCACGTGTTCTACAGTAAAATACAAAATTAATACAACCTGTACTGAAAATTGGGAGAGAATTGTAAATTAACGTATCCAGCAGAGTTTTAATGAAGATCTGTAATTTCACGACTTATTAAAAAGAGAAGTTACCGTATCCGAATAAATATCAGGAGACAGCAAGAAAAAACTAAAAGAAAATGTACCGTACTGAAGGTGTTAAAGCTTGAGGGTGCAGAGGTGTAGGTAAACCCTTATTTAAAACATCTGTGAGGAGGGGAGATAGTTACACTGCAGTTCACATTACAAAAATGAAATTAACAATGGGATAACAAGTCAAACTTTTTATATTTGCACCAAAAGGTTTTAGTGTCAAAAATAGGGGTTTGCCATCTCTTTCACAATCTCAGATTTAAACGCTTCACTCCAAAGACATAATTTCTATTCTAGTTTTGCTATCTCTAAACTTTAGGACAGACTTTCTGTACTGCCGGAGTTAGTTTTATTCTTATTTAACAATCCCTTCATCACAATGAAAAGTTATCACATACATGGAGTTAACAATACACCCAAGAAGTTCAACAACAAACAAGCCTGTACAGTACCCACCTCAATCTCTTTATCAAGGCTTTTTCCAATGGCAGGACCAAATTTCTTAACAGCATATACAAGCATGGCGAGGATGGTGATACCGGTGTAGTACTCATGCTCCATTACATAGATCTCTTTGGAGCACAGGAATGTTGCCAGACCCACTCCAAGGACATATGGACCTTGAGAAAGACGAGGAGAGAGAATGGTTAGCCCTTCTGTGCATAAACTGACATGGAATGCACTAAGCAAAACATTCCATAAGATAAGACTACTACTTGCATTAATTAAGAAATCTACATCCCTATGACAGTCCTAGGTATGAACAAGCCCAGTCTTTTTAACCCTTTCGCGTATGGAACCGCGATTTGCATTCCATGTGGTGTGGTGTGTCAGCGCATACAGTTAATTTTAAGTTTCCTAGCCAAGACAGCCCACCACACAGATTAGTTGATACTATATTACTGAAGGAATGAAAATGGTCCAATTCTTTGTTTTTTCATTTAACTAATGAATGTCACTGTCAACTTATCATCCAATCACAGCATAACATTCAAGGTGGGGATATACCTGTTTCATTTAGTTTACCCTCAAATGGTTGAGACAACTTTAACAGTTATCCATTCAAGTTATAAAATTATTTTATTGAACTGCACACTTGTTATAAAAGCCTGAGTGTTAAAATTGTCTCTATTAACTCTCTCATGGTCAGAACAACTTTAAAATTCTATTTCCAAAAATGTTTTATTAGCAGGGCACAGCAGTGGACTCAATTCAACAAAAAAATAAGACAACTTTAATAGCCACATCCACTCCAACCACATCAACGAGTGCTAAAAAAAACATCCCAGGAGAAAGCTGAAGGTAAGTGCCATATGCATATGTAATTATAATATTCTAGGACTAATAACTGATTTTTGGCAAATATTTTTAAAAAGTCAGTCGGAGTGCGAATATCCCCGCTCGCCTCCGACAAGCCCGCGGTGTAGGGGTTAATGAATTCGCCTACCGAATGCTGAAATTTGCTTAAATGAATTTTTATCCATGGGCAATTTTAAATCGAGCATGCTCTCAGTCAGCTGATTCCACCACAGTGCCACTAAATGGAGAAAAAGTGCACCATTCACTCCTGCCCTACCATCCAAAACTGTACAGTACCTCACCACCACATGTGCAACATTTATTTTGCCATCATGCTGCCCAAACGCCCTGCTACATGCCCCAGCAAACAAGTTGCCAAGTCTGCCAGGAAGAGCCTTACTCTTGACATGAAATCAGACATACTATGGAGACACGAGAGCAGTGAGAAGACAAACAACATAGCTCGACACCATGGCCTGGCCCCATCAACAGTCTCTACATTACTACAATACAGTATTTAAATCAGCAGACATGAACACGAGGGCAGAGAATGATACATTTTCTCTGCAGGCTAAAAGGACCACCCATGCATCATCTCTGCAGGCTAAAAGGACCACCCATGCATCGTCTCTGCAGGCTAAAAGGGCCACCCATGCTCGTGACCTTGCAATGGATAGAGAGAGAGAGAGAGAAAAAAAAAGGGGGGGGATATGGGTAAATGGCAGAAAATCAGGGTCCTGGAACCAAACTCCATTTAACTCATATTATAATGGGTTCGCACAACAAAATATTGCTTAGTGAGCGTCTTTTCAGGAACATAACCCGTTTGTAAAGTGAGGCCCCCTGTATTTGGGCACCAGTACATGGTTAACTCGAAATTCAAGTTGGAGTCGGGGGTCAGCTTTGATGTGTTGGAAAAGGTCATAAAACCTCAAAACTCATCAACCCATCCAAAGCAAACCTTCCCTTAGATGACTTACCTGTTACGCCAGTCTTTGGGTACATGAATTTGAACCATTCTTCCGGTACAAATCCGAGGCGAACTTTGCCAGGTTCAACGGGCCTCACCCGCCGGGGGAAGTTCACCTCATCTCTCTCCTCTGCTTGCCGGACTGTTGTGGTGCTGGTGGGCCGAGCCAGTGACACTGGCCACACCTCCTGAACTGCAACAGAAAACACATTATTGCCGCTGTGGGCCAGGGCTTATCAGAACATAATTGAATGTAGGCTGAAGCTGCCTTTCTCTGCAGTTCACCCTCCTCCTCTTGAGGGACAGAGAGGATGCTGAACATCTGAATGACCTGGCAGCTCATAACACCTTACATGATCACCAAATATCCTGTCACCATGTGGAAACTTAACTCCTTGCATCCAGGTAACATCATCAATTTATTCTTGTTTTCACTTGACATTTTTAAACAACAAGAGAGATTTCATTACAGTTGGAAATGTTATAGAATTACAGGAAGTTTTTCCTAAGTAAAATGAAACAGTCTGGAAGCAGGTGGGGGGGGGGGAAGGAAGCAAGCAAGGCATTAGTTACATTTTTCTTTCTTATTTAACCAAATTTTAATTACCCTTAAAGAACTCTACCGCATCTACTCTGGCTAAAATCTTGGAGGACAATGTATCTAAAGTATTTTACTTTGCCCAAGATCATAGTTATTTACTCATAACTGGGAAACCACCCAAGGTTTCAGGGTTAAGTACTGTAAGGCTTGTTATGTTTGGTTTAACCCTAGTGAGAGAGGGCAGTGTTTGGAAACTCCCTGTACTGTTGTTTGCAGATGATACTGTGATGTTGAGTGAAGACGAAGGGGAGCTGAAAGGCTTGGTAGATGAGTTTGGGAGTGTGTGTAAGAAACTGAATCTAAAGATGAATGCAGGGAAGAGTAAAGTGATGGTCTTCGAGAGAAGTGAAGCCAGTGAATGTACAGTGAGACTGGATGGGGAGGATATGGAGAATGTGAGTGCATTTAAGCACTTGGGTAGTGTGATGAGTAAGGATGGAGGTCTGGAGGGTGAAGTGCTTGAAAGGGTACAGCAGGGAAGGGAGGTTACTGGTTCGTTGAAAGCAGTGATAAGAAACAGGGAGGTGAGCATGGAAGTGAAAAAGTTGTTACATGACAGTATTGTGATACCAACTCTAACATATGGAAGTCAGGCTTCAACCCTGTTGGAAGGACAGAAGTCAAGAGTGAGAGCAGTGGAAATGAGTTATTTGAAAGGAGCATGTGGAGTCACATGGAGAGACTGACTAACAAATGAGGAAGCGAATGAGTGTTGTGGTGTGGATGTGGATGTGATAGGAAGCGTTAGGAGAAGCACGTTAAGGTGGTTTGGGCATGTGGTGGGGATGAAGAGTGAAAGACTGACGAGGAGAGTGTATGTGAGTGAGGTGGAGGGGGGGAGAGGGAGGGGGAGGGCAAGGATGAGATGGAGGGATGGAGTGGAGAGATACATGAGAGAGGGGTGTGTGAGTTGGGAGCAGGGTAGCGAAATGGCAGGGGACAAAACGACATGGAGGCGATTTGTTTGTGGCCACCCCGTGTGAGACTGAGGCATCTGGCAATAGATAGATAGATATTTACTGTACTGTACTTGGTAATTCTTTACCAAACGGGAGTGGCAATTCTACCTATATAATAAACTCATGATCTCAAGGAAAGTAATTTTGGTAAATATGCAATGAAAATAAATAATTACTAAAATTATGACTACAAGAAATGACTGGAATAAAACAAAATATAGCTACCTATTTCTGGGTATTTTTGGAAACAGCCAGGTCACTCGTAGCCATAATTACCGACAATCTCTCTGACTGGCCACGTTATTTACTAACCATCGTTCTGACTGGACATGTCAGTGTATCCCGTGTCAAAGCTACGGGAAACATAATGATTTAACCAAACTTAAGCTAATCTAACCAAACCAAATCGATTCCAACCTAACCTGTGTTTGAAAGCTAGCTTTCAAATGTAAAAATGCACATTAGGAATGTGAAACATGGCCAGCTACTGGTAGAAGTCAACAGAGTATTTATGCATTCAAAATCCTTATTTATAGCTTTCAGAGGTAAGTTTATAAAAATCCCCAGTAGCTGTGGTAAACTATGAACAATACCAAGTAACCTGTGAGAGATTCATTTCAATAAAAAATATGGAAAGGCCATGCCTGTTTGGTAAGGAATTAATATTTTCCTTGAAAACTCAAAAAAACTCAAAAACTGTGAAGATCAATGTATGATTCTGACATTACAAACTAATAAAAGAGTGACAAATAACTTCTCATAAATTAACAAGGAACTGCAAATCTGGACCTGGACTAATACAGTACAATATGAATAACAAATGGTTGATTTTAACAAATTTGCAAACTGGACCTTGCAAAATACGTAACATAATTACGGTTTCACAAACTACATTAACATTTTGCTGTTGCATCCTATGGTAAGATAACCTGTAGGGTACAACAATAGTTATGATTCAGCTGATTACATAATCCCCTAAAGACTGACATATACACACACTCACTTCCAAGATGGCATAAGTGAATCTGATAACAAATGTATATCATTATGTTTCAGTTTTCCCCAAAGAGTTCAGTAATTAATTAACCTTTTTCATTCAACCGGTTGTAAACAAATGGGCTCTTCATCTGACTTGCATGACTACCCCTTCTCTTACAGATGTA
This sequence comes from Birgus latro, assembly GCA_018397915.1. NCBI lineage: Eukaryota > Metazoa > Arthropoda > Malacostraca > Decapoda > Coenobitidae > Birgus > Birgus latro. The sequence goes on along the minus strand of JAGKTI010000196.1, from coordinate 25,187 downwards.
GGTACTTCCAAAAGATGATACTGTTATTTTCATAACTGTTACATCATGGTACGGCCTTCATGGATGCAATTCATGTGACATACCTGAGCGAGAAGCAAGCCTTGACAACATTACACCTCTCCAGCAGCTGACGACCCGGTCCCAAGGAAGATGGCGACTGGAGTCAAATAAGAATAAACTAATTTTATATTTGTGTCCAACTCTTGTGATTATTTTCCAGTTTTAATCGCAACTTTATAGATGTTTAGAATTAATATTCCAAGCGTATTTTTAGTTCCTCTTATATTGTTAGGATTAATAGATTTAGAGAGTTTTATTTGATGTATTTCTTATAAGGGTTAGAATAGCTGTACCTTAGCACGCTCAATAGACGCTATGTAGAATTCAATTCGTTTTATAACCTCGTTAGCTTAGGCTAAACCCTGTGGTTTTATATGGGTTGGTTTTCTTATTCCCTGCCAGCTGATCTTCAAAACAGTAAATTGATGACAGTGACAGTGCCATGAAGGTAATAATTCTATTAGTTTGGTGTCTCCATTAAAGTAATTTATGCAGACTGTTACGAGCAGTCGATCATTGTTGTTTCTGATTTACATAAATGGCCTTCCCAAAACGTTGAGCTCCACATTTAAGGTACGGTATTTGCTGACGACGCGAAGATTTACAATTCGCCGGCGGCACCTGAAACTCATCAACAGATACAAGACGACATACACATAATGGTAAACTGGACAGAAACGTGGCTAATGAAGTTCAGTTCTACAAAGTGCAAAGTCATGCATGTGGGGAGAAGCAATGTGAAACGTACTTACATCATTGGAAACATCTTAGAAGTCACTTCTGAAAGAGATCAAGGGATACTGTTTAGTAATGACCTAAAATTCAATGCCCACATAGATATATTCAAGAGCAAACAGTACCCTGGGACTAATAAAATGAACATTAGAGAATGACAACAGATGGTTTCACACCACAGTATACAGAACATACATTCATCCCCTCCTAGAAAATGCCATGTAGGTGTGGTCTCCACAGCAGAGGGGAAATGCACACAGAATTGAAAAAGTACAGCGAGGAGCAGCTAGAGTCAATCCACACCTCAGGCACCACACCTACAAGGAAAGGCTAAAAATACTTAGCATCCCAAAACTAGATGACAGAAGAAAGTGTGGAGACATGGTGGAAGTTTACAAGATCCTGGAAAAAATTAAAAGCATTAACCCTTCAGAATTTTTTGAGAATACAAGCATGAACGTGAGGGGGCCACTCAAGACAGCTACGATAAAACGCAAACCGGTAACACTTTTGCACACAGGGTAATAAACCACTGGAACAAGCTGCCAGAAAATGTGGTGAGCGCTCCCTCAGTCAACACTTTTAGGCACAGATATGGTTATCACATGACACAGTTGGAAATGGAGGTGGGTAACAGGATCTGTATAGATCAATAGTGTAACCTGCTGAAATTACTGGTGAATATCCCACATCAGTGCTAATGGTACACTCTTTGCCTATTGTTGATGGGTGACACACCAAATCCATGAACCGAGCCACATGAATACCACTGTGAATGAGATCTCTCAGACTTCTTCAGACAGCATCAGCAAGTTCTTTTATCACTAACAGTGTGACTAATGTTATGCCCAGAGTTCTGACCATTGATTTTAGATTTTACCTAGTACCATATATATTCTGACCTCTGTATGCTTTCTTTTTATTGCTAATGACACATTATCTTGTTAACAAGTTGAGAAAAGCATACTGCCAGTTACATCAGTGCTGAATATTGTACTGATCAGCCGCAAACACCTGTAACTTGCCAGTTTGTTCATTTCCATCAGCACTGCTGTACAGCCACATCCTGTCGCCATTACAGTATATGCAAGTTGTGTGTAATAAAATATCAACTTTTTGCATTCCATTAGAATTGTAAATTGGGGGAAACTAGCAGATCGGCTATATTGTGAAACATTAACAGCAAGTTTACTTTATTTCATATACAATACATACTGTATATATATATATATATATATATATATATATATATATATATTTAGTGGTAGGTGGTGGCGACCATCATCCACTCACTTGATGTAGTGCTGCCTTCTTCTTCCTTAGCCTTTATCATGCTTTTTCTGTGCCTGCCCTCCTCTCTTCCTACCTCCCCCGTCTTTCCTGTCACTTTGTATTGCTTTTCTTTCCTTTATAGGTGGCTTTACATTGAGTGACAAGCCAAATGGTTTCCTGTAAGCCAAGAAACCAGTTACAACGCTGGGTGGTAACCACATAACCAAAACATACGTGCTCCCCACATGTCAGCAAGTGGGTTGGTGGAAGGTTAGTGCCCCTCCCTGTAAAACAAATACAGTAATCTCTCTACTATCCGGACAACCATTATCCGGTAACCTCACTGTTCGGACATCATAGGCTGATGGCCAAAACCCCAAAATTGAAAAAAAAAAAAAAAATTTTTTTACCCCTTCAGTTTGAATTTCCCGCGCGCACCGATTAGCTCCCTTCCCGTGCTATCCCCTTCCTCCTAGTTCTGTCTCAACTCCCATAAACAGTGGATGGCTCTCCGATCGTTTGCAGTATTTTTGTTCTTGTTTAAATAATCATAAGTCACAGTGCTAAGGATTAAGTGTAGTTAAACACTGGATTATTGGACATGCTTCAAGAGCAGTTATGACCACTGTAAAAACCTTAGAGGTGGGGGTAAACAACAATCATGGACATGTAAGTAAACATTGTCAACTGCTAAATATTTTCCATAATCACTTTTAAATCCTCATTCTTTGGTTACATTTTATTTACTTCATGCTTTGTGTCCCATATTTGAGTGCACAGGCTGTGAAAGAGGTGATTTTCTCACTGATTACCATGTTTCTTACATACGTTCACTATCTAGTCAACTGGTGAACATTTTTGCCCTACACACCTCTAAATCATAATTTTTCTGGTTACATTTTATTTACTTCATGCTTTGTGTCCCATATTTGAGTGCATAGGCTGTGAAAAGGTGATTTTCTCAGTAATAATCATGTCTCTTCCTTACGTTCATTATGTAGTCAGCTGGCGAACACCCCTGCCTTACTCACCTCAAAATCATCATTTTTGGGTTAAAATTCGATTAATTCATGCTTTGTGCCAATTATTTATGTGAATAGGGTCTTAAATAAGTGCTATGCATGTCCAGTAGGGAGGTAGGTAGGTGGTTTTCTAATTTAGGTTAGGTTAGGTTAGGGTCAAGAATGACCGGTGCTGTTGGTGAACAGTGAACACCTTTGCCATACTTAACTCTTTTTCTGGTAACAGTTTATTTATTTGATGCTTTGTATCCCATATTTTAGTGCATAAGATGTGAGAAATGATGATTTTCATAGTGATTGCCACGTCTGATGCTTATTTACACTAACCTGCCAACTCGTGAACACCCCTACCTTACTCACCTCAAATTAATCTTTTTTGGGTTAAAATTCGATTAATTCATGCTTTGTGCCAATTATTTATGTGAATGGGGTCTTAAATAAGTGCTATGCATGTCCGGTAGGGAGGGAGGTAGGTGGTTTTCTGATTTAAGTTAGGTTAGGGTCAAGAATGGTGCAGTTGGTGAACAGTGAACACCTTTGCCATACCTAACTCTTTTTCTGGTAACAGTTTATTTATTTGATGCTTTGTATCCCATATTTTAGTGCATAAGATGTGAGAAATGATCATTTTCATAGTGATTGCCACGTCCGATACTTATTTACACTAAGCTGCCAACTCATGAACATCTATGCCTTACTTACCTCAAAATCATCATTTTTGGGTTAAAATTCAATGAATTCATGCTTTGTGTTCATTATTTAATGCATACGGTATGAGAAAGGGTGATTTTCATAGTGATTTCCATGTCTGATACTTACTTACACTTGCTGGCAAGTTTTGAGCACCTATGCTTTACTCACCTCTAAATCATCATTTTTTGGTAAAAATTCAGTTAATTCATGCTTTGTGTGCATTATTTATGTGAAAGGGGACTTAAATAAGTGCTATGCATGTCCGGTAAGGAGGTAGGTAGGTGGTTTTCTGATTTAGGTTAGGTTAGGTTAGGGTCATGAATGACCAGTGCTGGAGCTTCAGGGCCACTATCTGGACAAGACCACTTTCCGGTCATGCCTTTGGCTCTATTATGTCGGATAGTGGGAAGATTACTGTAACTCAAAGTCAGATGACCACTCCTTACAGGATTATGGTGTCTGGTGTATATGTATATATGTACTGTATATCTATATATATATATGTCTATCTATCTATCAATTGCCAGACACAATAATCCCATTAGGGGTGGCCATTTGACTTTGAGTTATTTGTTTTACAGGGAGGGGCACTTGCCCTCCACCAAGCCACTGGTTGACACGTAGGGAGCACATATGGTTTGGTTATATGGTTACCACCCAGCGTTGTAAGTGGTTTCTTGACTTACAGGAAACCATTTGGTTTGTCACTCAATGTAAAGCCACCTGTAAAGGAAAGAAAAGCAATAAGAAGTGACAGGAAAGATGGGAGAAACAGGAAGAGAGGAGGGCAGGCACAGAAAAATAATGATAAAGGCTAAGGAAGAAGTAGGCAGCACTACATCCATGTACAGTATATATATATATATATATATATATATATAATATATATATATAAAATAAGGAATTGCTGCATAGTAGCAGTCTGACATATTTTCTAGTTACAGGTGGGGCTGAGTGCAGGCATGGAGGAATATGAGCAGAAGATTAGTTCTGGCAATGTGTTTCTTCAGAGCCAGGTAGGTGGTTCCTTCTCTTCATAAATTTTTCATCCCTTTATCTTTTTTCCTCCTTGTATAGATAGTATTACCTTCCTCTGTCTCCTCTGTTGCTTTCTCTTTCACTTTTCTTGCATTCTACCACACTTGTTGGTTCCCCCCCACCCCCCATCTCTTCTGTTAGCTACTTCCTCTTCTTCTTTTTTCTTCCTTTCTCTTTTCTTATGCTTTTTCCCTTTCTTTTATTGCTTCCTCCCTCTTCTGTTACTTCTTCCCTTTCCTCTGTTGCTTCCTCCCTCTTCTTTGATGCTTTTGCCCCTCCTTTTTCATCTTCCCTCTCCTTTGTTGTTTCTTCCTTCTCTTCTCCTGCTTCCTTCATCACTTCCATTGCTTCCTTCTGCTCTTTCTTCTTCTTTGCTCTCTTCTTTGGCTTCCTCCCTCACTGCTGTTGTTTCCCCTCTCAATTGTTGCATCCTCCCTCAATTCCATGGCTCCCTCCCTCTCTCTCAATCTTTTGTTGCCTCTTCCCTCTCTTCTATTCCTTCCATCCTCCTTGTCTTCAGTTACTTGTTCCTAGTCTTCTGTTGCTTCCCTCCTATCTTTTATTTCTTTTTTCTGTTATTTTCCCTTTTTCTTATAATTGTTTCTCCTTACTTATCCCTGCTTTTGCTTTGTTATGTCATCTCCCATCTTTTACCACGCTATCTTACGTCTTTCTTTTGTGACCTCCCCTTTTACATCAGACTCTTCCATGCCCCACACCAGCTACCTCAGCCCATCCCACCCAGCTCCATCTTACCTCACCTGCCCCACCATGTTCCACTCAACCTCCACCCTGCCAGTATTTTAATTTTCACCTCAAAAATCCGTAACCCCACCTACTAGGTTTATTATTTTCGACGAGTCCAGTGAAAGTAGAATTAATTTGATGATGTAAATAGCAGGAAATATACTGTCCCAAATTTAAAAATGTAAAGAAAGCAGTAATTACAGTCCTCTGCTGTGTGTTGTGCTGATTGGTTCATCTTGCAACTGTAACCCCATGCCATTAACTCATTGAATCTGGATGATGATGAATCTAATTTATATTTGCTGTTGCCAGGCAGTTTCATTCAACTTCGAAAAGGCTTCGTGTAGAGAAGGAGTTTATTAAGGCTATATCTAACCCCTTCTGTATGAAAAGTCTATCCTGAGCTGAATATGAGTAATTGCCTGATAGAAGTAAGAGAAAAACAAAAAAGATGTCCCTGGCTTAGTGGAGTTAAGAATGCAGTATGGTAGTAATAGTTATTGCAGTCCCAGGTTCATCTGAAATGTAAACCCAGTGAACTGTAGGTTGAAGTTGCCCTCCTTCAGCAGTCCACTATCCTGCCTTTTTAGAGGAAATTGAGGAACAGCTGTATAATAGGGCAGCTCCTCCACTTGGTTATAATGGTGCCACCTCATGGAACTGTCCTCCTTCAGCAGTATGGTTAGTTGGTAAATTGTTGTCATGCAATTTGAAATATAGAATTTCTCTAGCTATAACAGTTTCAAAATTAAATGTTGCTGATGGACATATTCCAGGTAGTTGAACCTGCCAGGTGGTTGAATGTGGAAATTTTGAAGTTGACTGTATTTACTCATTCTTATGTTGTAATTTTATGCTTTGTAATTGTCAGGTCCCAACTCTAGTGGTCGTGATGTCTGTGTCATATATACAGTACAGTCATTACTGTATTGTTTCAATAAATTAATTACACTAACTAATTTATTTTTCATTCCAGGCAATTACCAAGTTAAACACCAGGGCACTTGGAAAAGCAAAAGAGAGTTCATCAGTCTATGAGGTAAGCAACATTAAACGCTATCCGCTGCTGCTGCATCAGTGATACCTTAAGTCTTTACTCCCCTTCCCCTGAAAGGGAGATGGTGGGCTACAGCACTTGTTCAAAGTCATGCTCAGTGAGAATCGAGTACGGTATGTTGAATTTAGAAATAAAACAGGGAAAACAGCATTAATAAAAGAAGCTTTCAGTATAATGCCCAGGATACATTCTAGTATAACCTCTTCAGTTTAATTACATAATACAGTATATATTTTTTTTATTGTATTAAACTGCCTCTGCACATTATTGACCTTGGAGGGGTTAGGTATAGCTTTCAATAACCCCTTTGCTCCATAGATTTCTTTTGGTAGGTTGAACAGAATCATCTTCATTGCAGTAATAACCAAAAATAATGTACATGGGCTGAAGTGGATAGTTGGAGTCGTCACGAATTCTAGTTCATGGTCTAGCCTGCCAGGTGTCCATAGTGTAGCTTCCAGACAGAAAATTGAAACTGTTGACAACTCGAAGTATCCATATATATTTGTATATATTTCTGTATATTTCTGACAAACTTATTCTTCTCATTTATTTTCAGTATAACATGTAATATATATGCAGTATTGTACGATAACTGCAAGTGCTTCATTGTCTTTGTGTTCATTATTGAGCGCATTCGTCTTGGGATGTACAGTATTTGGTACATACTTCACTCATTTTTCTTTAAATCTAGCAGCAGCATTCAGTGAATTTGTCCATGTATTTCAATGCAGTACGTTCCATTACATAGCAGCCATCTCCTAATCTTAGTAACACCGTATGTAGTATCTCGCACTTATACCGAAATATGTTTTGTGGCTTGAACAATAACAAAGCCAGCCCAGCTGACTGAACCCGGGTGTCGTCTGCACGGAGTGACATGCTGGAAGTTACCATTCTGCTCAGTGCACATGTGCCGAGTGCCCTTTTAGCTGCTATGCTGAAAGTATCTGAATGTTATCTCAAGTATTGTGTCATTTATCAACAACATTATATGAAATACATGTGTCAGGAAGATGGTTGAATGTCTTACTGACCTATAGGCAGTTATAGGTCGATATATAGATAAATATATATACAGTAAGATCTCACTATAACGGACTAATTGGGGCTCAGGCCAGTCCGAAATATGCAATTTTCCTATTAAAGCGTCATCTGGACTTACCCCTGCTATTCCAGACTTTTTCCGATATATCAGACATTAGTCCGGATTGCATCGGTAGTTTTCACCACCATTGCAGTATTGTACTGTGTTATACCTTCACTATATTAATCAAATGGTATAATAATACTGTACTATGCACTGAAAAACATGTCTTTTACTTGTCTTATTGTGGTGAACATATCTGAAGTTGTCAGGCAGTCCGGACTGCTTTCTGGCTATATCGGACTTTTTCCGATATATAGGGGTTTAGTCTGGTAGCTCCTCGAGTCCAATAAAAGCGAATTCCAGTCTACTGAAGTCCGTTATATCGAGGTTTTACTGTATGTATGTTACAGGCAGACTGTGATTTCAGCCGTTTCATGAATTAAGGTTAGTTTAGTTTAAGTTTATTTAGGTTAGGTTGATCTAAGATAAGGTTAGGTTAGGTTAGGTTAATTTAGGCTAAAGAGAAGGGAATGATAACTTCCAGCATAAGTCACTCCATGCATATGACACTGGCAGCGTGATTCATCCCATGCAGTATGGAGCTAAATTTGTTTGAAAAATGGATTGCTGCACAGCTTAAGCAATACTTAAAACAAAGATAAGTGCGTCATTTGGGATATAGTAAAGGAAAACTAATACAGCTAGTGAGAAACTCTTGAACCTCCCAATTTACTGGATCTAGTTGAGCCAGCTGATGGCAGGAGTTGGTGAATCAAGACAGACTGTTTGTGTTAATGGGAAATTATTGGCATTCTCAGATCCCCATTTATTAACAAATTGGAATGATAACCCATTTGCTATCCAGTCAGTAAAATGTCTTGAGCATATTGAATGGAATCTCGTAGCCTTCCATCCTCTATTCCGTTTACATCTATTTTCCCAGAGCTTTCGTCGTTTTGGTTCCTTCTTAGCTGAGGGAAATTTTGCCCAGCTTCTAACTTCAGCCATAGAAGGATGCTGATTAGCATATTTTTTAAATCTGACGAGCAGTCTACCACTTCACAAACAAACACAGGCATCGTCACTCCAGATGCCTGAGAATTGCTGTGTTTATGTTGACAGTCCGAGAATTATCCCTAGAATGATAATCGTGAACCTGGCAGCGTGGCAGGCATCTGCATAAAGATGCCAGAGATTCCTCATTTCATATCTTGGCTAATATTTATCAATATTCACAGACAGTGACATGTGTTTTGTTACTGGCGTAGATACCCCAGTTGTGTGATAGAAAATAGGAGAGGGAGATGATACGTGTACAGATAAAAGGAGCCGCTGAGAAATCAGTTAATCCTTTCCTATCGTGTTCTGACCTGGTGGGTCGGACAAAGGGTCACTGTGTGTACACAGCGGTCAAAAAGGTTCACTGGAATAGATTAGGAGATTATCACAAAGATCCTATTTCCCAGTTTAACTGCTCTTGTCTGTGAGAAAGTACAGTAAGCTTGAGAGGGGCGGAGCATATTTTCGGAGTAACGACCAATCAAAATAGGCTAAATCTTTCTCTGCCTTTCTTGATGGCTTGTAATTGGCTATGGGTGAGCTGAGTAAGGCTTTCATGGGCCGTATGAGGTACTAGTACTGTTTGAGTGGCCGGAGAGTATTATCTAAATGCCTAATGGCTAAATAACCGAAAAAGGCAGAGAACCGACCTTTTATAAGCTCGATCTAGCAGAGAGAGCTCACTTTTAAAGTCATTTTTCAAGAGACACATTCACACGTCTTTGTACAGTCACGTACTTTGTTTGTCACATTTTATTACACTTTCCCCCTTAGTTTCTCTTTGCTTAATACGTGACATTAATTTCAAAAGACACTGTTTTGCACCATTATTAGTTTATTCACTACTCCATCTACACTTGTGTAATTTATTCACTTTCTCTCACCTATACTTGTGTGTGATTTATACTTGGTTTTTACCCTGTCTTCAAGCCACTCATGTTGGGTATCTGTGAGTATCGTTTGTGTACCTACACTCCACTGAGTTGTGATCTGTTTAGGTAAGAATACCTAGTTTATATTTGTATTACGCAGAGCTATTTGTATATTTTTCTCTGTAATCCGAACCTCAGAATCTTTATCAGATGTGTGTGTTATAGTGTACGGTAAAGTTAAGTTAGTTTTCGTGTGAACTTTACCTTATTCCCTATGATGATTAATTTAAGGGTTAAGAGGGCACCTTAATATACACGTCCGTAACAGTTTATATTACCTGTTACAATCTTACCATAGTTTCTGGGTACTTAATAAGTCACCTCAGTAACCACTGGCTGTTCTAGAATGTGTGAAAGTGCCCTGAATTGGTATTTGTTAAATTTCCTTACAAGTTTTGCAGTATTCACACAAGGATGATGTGCTTTTATTAATATTAGATACTATATCTTTACATATATGTTGAATAATTAAAATTACTTTCAAGTATAGTTTAAGCTAATTAACAAGAAAAATAAAAACACGTAACTGATTACTCTCTACTGCCCCTTGTCCCCATTTTCTGAGAACGACACTATGGATACCTGGGGGGCTAGACCATGAACTAGAATTCGTAATGACTCCAGTACAGTATAAGATATTGATGTGTTTTGTGACAATTTTTTTAGTGTTTGCCTTTTGTTTTCTTAAAGAAAATGATTATATTAGTTCTTGCTTCACTATATAGTATGATATTACCTGACAGTAGCATAGACTAATGTAACTGATGTTCATTTAAGAGGAAGCAATATTGTATTACTGTTTTTTAACATTTTCTTTATGTTCCCTTCAATATGCTGGTCCATAACTTCATTTACAATACTATACCGGTACCCATATGGTTCTGTATATTTTTGTTTAGATCATGGATACCCATGTATCTCGTATCATTAATAGTTCATTTTCTGCCTGTGCTTATGTATATAGACGGAAGAAGTGCGTCAGGTATGGCAGACAGCAAATCAAGGTGATGTGAGTGAGGCAAGTCTGGCAGTGGAGACAGTAATGGGGTTGGTGAGGATGGGACTTATACCAGCTCCTGCCGCACTACAGAACTTTCTCGCAGATATCACACGAGCTAAGTCAGTTTCCCTATACACACCATACAGTAAGGATTGTTTTGGTATGGCTAAAATTGGGAAACAAAAAGTAAACTCCCAGTTTTTTATACAGTATTATGTTGCCACATGATGTTAATTGTGCAGTAATTTGACCTTTCCCTGTACAAATTGATTTATGTGTTTCAAAATGCAGTCTAATCATGTTTTATCCTTGTTGATACAGTATTATAAATTTGACTGCCATAAGTTGGGGGCTTCCTCACACTTTCACTCATTTAGTTTAATACTACGGCTGTAAGTTCTTGTTTTAAGTTACCTTTTATTACTGTTATTATTATCCATCCATCCATCCATCCATCATCCAGTCCTATGTCGCCCCATGAGGAGCGTAGGAACCCGGGGCTAGGCAAGTTGGTCCTAACATTTAACCCGCCGAGTCCCACCGACGTACGATGCATGTCGCTACTTTTTTCCGCGGACAGACCCAACGACTTGCATCGTATGTCACGCAGTTGCAAGGCCAATTGTGTGTACATTTTTCAACATTCGCTGGTGATTTTTGGTAGGCATATGTGGGAGACCTTCCTCTACTTGCTGTCAAGTGGGGATACTGCCTGGACCCACCTAACCCCCCTCCCCCCACACTGGGCAATTCACCTGTTAGCAGTAACCTAGCCAGTAAAGGTATGTTGCCGCACGGTCTCTCCAATGACGAAATTCACGGTGAAAGTGATTCCTGAGGTGGAGGACAAAGAAGCTAGAGGTAGAAACAAACAGAAGTTGATGAGGTGGTAATGTCGTAAAGGAAGGTGCCATGTACTGGGGTTTTGGGTGAGTGAACATCGCTTATAAATGCCTATATTATTGTGTGAAAACCAATATAGGCTTGTACTACACATAAGTTCGTACCAGATAAATGAAATAAATATGTAATTTAAAGTGGTTGAATTAGTTAATCCTTCCATAGTTCGATTTCTTTAGCCAGGTACCCTGAAAAAGAAGGAAAATGTAAGGTTGAGTGACACCTGTATCAACATTTTTTTACCTCAGGATTGCGATTTCTCGTTGAATTTTTGATGTTTCTCACCAAAAGCGAAGGTTTCGGCCAAAAAACAAAAAGTCAAAAATCGGTCGGGATCTCGGGGTAGTCTGGGTAAAAAAACGGTCGGGACTGGATGGGTTAAGATGAGAGTGATTATTTTCAAGAATTCTCCCCCAGTATCCCTGCTTGTCGTAAGAGGCGACTAAAAGGGTTGGTGGTGGGTGAGGACCCCACCCTGTAAAACAACTAACTAAAAATAACGAACAAGAAGCCTCGGACCAGGTCTGACCAAAAGTTGACGAAAAAGGACCAGACAAAGGACTTAGTAAGGACTGCAACTTGGAATGTAAGGGGTATGAATGATGAGGTGAAAGAGAGAGAGATCGTACAGGTGCTTGAGAGTTCGAAAGTGGATATATGTGGAATAGCTGAAACTAAATGGAGACGTGAGAGTGTGAGAGAATAGGATGTATGGATGGAGTATATGTGCGGGAGTAGGTGAGAATGAGAGGGCGAAAGAAGGAGTGTGTATTGCTGTGAGTAACAGATGGAAGGAGAATGTAAGAGAGTATGGATCAGTTGGGTCAAGGATTGTGTGGGTAAGAGTGAAAGTTGGACTACAAATGTGGATAATTGTGTGCATGTATCTACCAACGCAAGAAGTAGAGTGAGAGAAGAGTTCTGGACAAATGTGGAAACCTGCTTGGAAAAGTTTGAAAGGAATGAGAGAGTGTTTCTGATTGGAGATATGAATGGAAAAGTAGGGAATGAGAAGTTGGATGGAGTGGTTGGTGAGTAGGGTGTGCCTGCAGAGATAGATGAGAATGGTAGTGCTTTAGTGGACATTTGTGCTGGGAGGGGGTTGGTGTTAGCTAATATCCTCTTCAGACACAAAATGATCCATAGATATACATGGCGATTGTTGAGAAGGGTGGATGGTGAACTGAATGAACGGAAGGCAATGATTGATTATGTGCGTGTGGATGAAAGGATGAGAAGATGTGTAATGGATGCAAGAGTATATAGAGGTTGGGGGAGTGGACTTTCTGACCACCAGTTGATGGTGGCTAGAATCAGAAGCCAAACAAGATGGAGGAAGAGAAGAAGGGAAGGACAGGAGAGAGTAGTTCTTACAAGGAGGGTAGAAAAGTTACAAGAGGATGGAATAAAGGCTGAATATAAAAGGGAAGTGGAGGAGCGATTGAGTAAATATAGATTGGAGCAGATGGGGGACGTGGAAGGTGTGTGCAAGATATTCACAGAAGAAATCTGTGCAGCATGTGAGGTGGTGTGTGGGGTGAAGAGAAGATGAAAGGGGGTTCAGGGAACAGCACGGTGGACTGAAGAGGTGAGAGAGACTGTGGCACAAAAGAAGGAAGCATATAATGAGTGGATGAGGAACAGGGGCATTGAAGAAGCTGAGAGACGGATGAAAGAGTTATATGTAGAGAGGAGGAGAGAGGTGAAAAGATTAGTAAGAGAGAGTAAGAAGAGAGTGGATGAGGAATTTGGAAGGAATTTGAGTGCAAAGAGGAGGGAATGTAAGAAAATGTTCTGGAAAGAGGTAGAGAGCTAGACAGGGTGCCAGCAAAGTTAGTTGGAGTGTGAAAGATAAAAATGGTAGATTATTAGTGGAGAAGGGAGAAAAAGTGAACAGATGGAGAGAACAAATTAATGAATTGTTGAACATAGAGAATGAAAGTAATGCAAGTATAAGTGGCTGGGGAATGGCGGGGAGAAGGAGGGTTGTGAGAAGAGAGGAAGAAATCACCAGGATGGAAGTGGTGGAAGCAATGTGAGAAGAGAGGAGGAAATCACCAGGATGGAAGTGGTGGAAGCAATGAAGAAAGTTAAAATGGGGAAAGCCCCAGGAATTGATGGAGTGTGTGGTGAAATGCTGATGCATGGGGGAGAGATAGTAATAGAATGGATGTGGAAGGTGTGCAGATTGGCCTGGGAGGAAGGTAGAGTTCCAGAGGATTGGAAGTCAGGTATAATTATTCCTCTGTACAAAGGAAAAGGGGAAAAAGAAGTGTGTGGTAATCATAGGGGCATTTGCCTTCTTAGTGTAATTGGAAATGTATATGGTAGGATACTTATTGACAGAGTTAGGGAAATAACAGAGGAATTAGTTGGAGAAGAACAGGGAGGTTTTAGGAAGGGAAGAGGTTGTGTAGACCAGATATTCATTCTTAGATCTTTAGTGGAAAAGTTTCTAGAGAAGGGCAAGAAGTTGTATGCAGCCTTCATTGATTTGGAGGAAGCATATGACAGGGTGGATAGACAAGGATTGTGGAAAGTATTAAGAATATATAGAGTAGATGGGAAGTTGTTGAAGGCAGCGAAGAGTATGTATGAGGGTGCTAAGGCTGCAGTGTGTGTGGATGGCAGACTGAGTGAATTTTTCCATTTGAAGGTTGGATTGAAACAAGGATGTGTCATATCTCCATGGTTGTTCAGTCTGTACATGGATGGGGTTATAAAAGAGATGCAAGGTCAGTCAGTGGATGTTGGAGTGGCCCTAGTGAGAGAGGGCAGTGTTTGGAAACTCCCTGTACTGTTGTTTGCAGATGATATTGTGTTGTTGAGTGAAGACGAAGGGGAGCTGCAAGGCTTGGTGGATGAGTTTGGGAGAGTGTGTAAGAAACGGAATCTAAAGGTGAATGTAGGGAAGAGTAAAGTGATGGTCTTTGAGAGAAGTAGTCAGTGAATGTACAGTGAGATTGGATGGGGAGGATATGGAGAATGTGAGTGCATTTAAATACTTGGGCAGTGTGATGAGTAAGGATGGAAGTCTGGAGGGTGAAGTGCTTGAAAGGGTGCAGCAGGGAAGGAAGGTTGCTGGTTCGTTGAAAGCAGTGATAAGAAACAGGGAAGTGAGCATGGAAGTGAAAAAGTTGCTACATGACAGTACTGTATTGTGATACCAACTCTAACATATGGAAGTGAAGCTTGGACCCTGTTGGAGGGACAGAAGTCAAGAGTGAGAGCAGTGGAAATGAGTTATTTGAGAGGAGCATGTGGAGTCACACGGAGAGACAGACTAACAGATGACGAAGTGAAGGAGCGTTGTGGTGTGGATGTGGACGTGATAGGACGCATTAGGAGAAACACGTTAAGGTGGTTTGGGGATGTGGAGAGGATGGAGAGTGAAAGACTGACAAGGAGAGTGTATGTGAGTGAGGTGGAGGGTGGGAGGGGGAGGGAGGGGGAGGGGGAGGGGGAGGCTGAGTCTGAGATGGGGGGATGGGGTGGAGAGGTATATGAGAGAGGGGAGTGTGAGCTGGGAGCAGGGCAGTGAAATGGTAGGGGACAGAGCGACATGGAGGCGATTTGTTTGTGGCCACCCCATATGGGATTGAGGCATCTGGCAATAGATAGATACACTGTATATACTGTGTGTGTATATATAGATATATATATATATACACTGTATAGTCACCACCCCGTGATTTTATTCAGCTTAGCAGCTTCAACTGGTAGTGAAGATATGATTGAAAACTGTCTCTAACCCCTGCAGTTCAAGAAGTTTAACCTAAGCTGAATGAAATCATCAAGAGATAATAAAGGGAAAATTATGTACTGTGACTGAAAATGTAATGTTGTGTTTTATTGTAGGTGCCCCAGTGCTGTAGTGCAGGGTGTGACAGAGGTGGTTTTGGTGTTGTCCAGTGAGGATGGTGGTGAGGGTGAGGGCAGTGGTCGAGGTGGGTGTCCCTTTACTGGCCCACCCAAGGGACCGGTCCATCCCTATGTCACCATATTGAACAAGAGACCTGACTTGATGCCCACCATTCTGGAAGAACTCACATATCTTCTTTCCCATCCAGATCCCAGGTAACATCCAATATGCCCTCATTGTTGATGATAAATTTACAGTAATCACTTCTCACTTTTTAATCCCAGTGGGTTGAGTGAAAGATCTTTTGTCACACTTTCCTCTCTTGTAGTGATTTGCCACACATGGGAAGAAGTTGGGGTCTAATCCCCCTTTTTTTATTGGCATAGAGATGTAGCAAAGCCATCAATCAACACTTAGCACACTTAGCTGCAAGAAGCAAAAACAGGAAGTTCATTTGTTTCATCTCTGATCTCTATCACCTAATTAATCAAAGCTGTGTTGTAGGGATCCCAGTTTCATGTGTACATGGAAAGCTTGTAGTAGTATGATAATGATGCCTTATTGTTTCAGTGAAATAAGTAAAAACTTTGAGTGAAATAAGAATAAGAAAAATAAAAATGAATGACCTCATTGCCATGTCATTTGCATTGATATGATTGTAATTGGTAGTTTAATGTAAAAGCTTAGTTCATTCCCAAAGTAAGTCCAGGATATGTTTAGACAAAATGTTTCTCAAGTGAAATATAATTTTAGGTTGACAGTGGGGTAAAAGAAAAAAGATTACTCTCAACAGAGCATTATATTGATTCCAGGCAATGCTAAGTGAAGAATAAGTGTTGATATATTGGTAGCTAAACACTTTGGCTCTAATGCCACACTCAGCTGAATAAAATTCTTGAATATCAGCTGGAATAAAATTCAAATGTTGCCCCATTTATAAGAGAGGTAATTATAAAATACCACTTGGTAAAACAGCTGTAAACAAGGATAATACTCTTTTCACTTTAAAATGACCTAAAATTGCCATCTCTGCATCTTGAATGCTTGTTTGTAAAAACTCTAAAATATGATGATAGCCATGATGAAGTGCTGTGGCAAGGATTTAAAGCAATAGCATTGTCTTATATTGCCAATGAATTTTGTGGTATAAGCTGCAAAGAGATGAAATTCTTGACCAAGTTAAGGTGAAAGAACTCTAACCATAGTTCATCTTATGACCAGGGTGCGAGGTTCCAGCATAAATCACGTGCGTCCTGTCCTGCTTCACACTTTCTGCCTTACTGAGAGTACACTGAGCCTGGCACGCCCTCTGTTGGGCACGCTTGTCTCCGCCACCACCTCACCCGACGATATTGTTTCGCTTCTGTGTCGCATCCTCACACTTATTAAGGTATGCCTCTCTTCCCTGCCCTGCCCTGCTTCACATACCTCCAGAGATCACATCTTCTATCATTATCTTGAAATGCTGTTTGTATCAACTGTTTAACACTAGATTATGTATAGTGCCAGTCATGAATAAGTGAAGTGGGCAATGAGAAAGCTTGGAATTGAAGAATGGTTGGTTAAAGTAGTTTTGGCAATGTACGTGGGTGCTTCCACCAAGATTAGAGTGAATGGACATTAATGAATTTTCTGTGAATGCTGGTGTGCATCAGGTGTCAGTTTTCTGTCTGTCTGTCTATTGCCACACGCCTTAATCCCGGAAGGGGTGGCCACAAACAGATCGCCTCCATGTTGCCCTGTCCCCTTCCATTTCATTGCCCTGCTCCCAGCTCACACCCCCCTCTCTCATATACCTCTCCACTCCATCTTTCCATGTCTTCCTTGGCCTCCCCCTCCCTCTACCCCCCTCCACCTCACTCACATACACTGTCCTCATCAGTCTCTCACTCTCCATCCTCTCCACGTGGCCAAACCACCTTAATGTGTTTCTCCTAATGCTTCCTATCTCATCCACATCCACACCACAATGCTCCTTCACTTCCTCATTTGTCAGTCTCTCTCTCCATGTAACTCCACATGTTCCTCTCAAATAACTCATTTCCACTGCTCTCACTCTTGACTTTTGTCCCTCCAACAAGGTTCAAGCATCACTTCCATACGTTAGAGATGGTACTGTATCACAGTGCTGTCATGTAGTAGGTTTTTCACTTCCATGCTCACTTCCCTGTTTTTTATCACTGCTTTCAAGGAACCAGCAACCTTTTTTCCCTGTTGTACCCTTTCAAGCACTTCACCCTCGAAACTTCCAACCTTACTCATCACACTACCCAAGTACTTAAATGCACTCACATTTTCCATTTCCTCCTCATCCAACCTCACTGTTCACTGACTTCACTTCTCTCGAAGACCGTCACTTTACTCTTCCCTACATTCACCTTTAGATTCAGTTTTAAGCCCCTTATTGTGTATTGTGGTCCTTGAAACTCTTATTTATTAACACAAGAAAATTGTGTTAGTCACAAAGAACTGTATGGAAACAATGTAGAGCCATAGCATTGGTCTTTTTCTTCCATTGACCTGTGTGAAATAGTCTAAAAAAAAGATGAATACCTGGACCAAGTTAGTGTAAAAGATATAAAGTTATGATTAGGCTATGTATGTAATATGGTTTTCCGCAGGCCAGCAGCCGAGACCATGTGGAGAGGAAGGTGCTGGTGGTGTGTGCATTAGCACAGCTGGCAATCATCCACAGCCTCACTCGTCTTCAGGAAGCACTCCTACCCTGCATGCTCATACTTATACCTCTCGCTTGGGTCAGTCCTCATTTCAGTTGCTGTTGGTTTCTGTTATTCTAGTTTTTATTCTTGCATTCAGTTAGTTTTCCTCTCAGTCAGTCTTCTTATTAGTTAGTTTTTATTTCTATTAGTCATGTTTTCAGTTGGTCATATTGTCAGTTGATCTAGTTTTCAGATAGTCTTGTTTTCAGTAAGGTTTGTTACACTTAGTATTATTTTCATATATTCATGGTTTTAGTTAGTCTTGCCTTTAGGATGATGATTATAAAGTTTGTTAATTACACAGTGAGGCCTCATGTCAGGCGAATACAGTAGTCTAAAAAAAATTGCACGAGGATGTGAAACCACCAGATGTGGGACACCTTTAAGTGGGGAAAAATTAACAGGAGTCTTTTGTCACACAAAAGTTAGCCTATTTTACATATTTTTGTACTTTTATCACAAGGAAGTTAATCACAACTATACTAAACATCAATATAAATATGTAAAGGAAATAAAAACTCACCAGTATCATGTTCAGGAGTGTTTAAAACTCACCAGTATCATGTTCAGGAGTGTTTTATTGGGCCAGAAGTGTGGGTTATGGGTTGATGAATAACTGCTGGGTGGCAGCCTGGGTCATTTTTTAGGTGGCGTGCCACCACCAGCTGCACCTCCGGTCTCTCCCAAGGTCGCCATCGTACTATTGTAACAAGTAGTGGCTGAACACTGCCAAACATGAGACACGGGCACAAAAACTAGTCCGACAAGGTGGTAGCTGTGGCCTGTGCGTACACAATGGTGTTGTCACAAGATGGCCGCCAAGTGCTGAGCTAGATGTGCATAGAATTTTGCCTGGCAAGTGCCCATGAGATGCAAGGCTACCTCTCCAGATGTGGGTCTTTGGAAAGTTTCTAACCTGTCGCCATATCCGAAACTGCTAGATAAAAAAAACAGATGCGAGGCCCCACTCCTTTTCCATCTCTTGTACTCTGTGTGCTATTAATAACTTATTGTAAAAATGATTCACTGCACAGATTCAGTAATTAAAGTGTGTGATACTTGAACCTCAGAAACACAACCTTGGGACAAGAAGCCTGGAGCGTTACATGAACATCCTTGTGTCACGTTTGGGGCGAGGCTGTGACGTCACCCTCTGTGCCCTAGCTGAAGTGCTGCCACAGGTCTCAGGCCACCTCCAAGTTAATCTCCTCAAGCTGGGTAAGGCTCGAGCTATAGGGGCATGCTGCCATATTAAATCTGAGTGCACTTGATGGTCAGGGGATTAGAACACCCTTGCTGGAGTGACCTTGCTTAGGTTTGATTCCCAGGAGATCACTGGGAGTTGTTGGTCATGTAATGCTGTCAAGTGAGGTATACTGGTCATTTAAAAGTACTATACTGGATTACAGTAGCCTGTCCTTGCCTTAGGCCCCTACACTGCCATAGTGGCTAAGTTGTTAGTATTACAAGCTAGGAAGCTGCCAACCCATTAGCGCATGGGTTCCACACTTGGTGTAGACTGCAGGCAGCTGACACCCACTCAGCTCGGGTGTCCAGCCACCCTTTTTCGTTTGGAATGTTAGTGTAAAATGAGTACATGCATGTTTTGGAGACATATCATTAGTTTTACTAATGCTCTGCAGTATAGCAGGAAACCAGTTTGTTGCATTTGAATGAATCTGGACAACAAATAGTAAGTTGTCATTATACATCACAAGTTTGACACTTTTTTTATCAGCAAATTTGTAGTAAAAATAAAGTTTAATTAAAAGTCATTGCTGTTTGTAAAGCAGATATGGCAGTCCTCCAGTTTACAGTACTGTACTAAATGTATGGAAGAAGAAGGTGTGATATCTTCAGACACATTTCTTGCTCTGCACTACCTGCATTTAAGAATTCTCCCAGACTGAATACAATGCATTTCTGATGACAGGAGCAACTTTATTGTCATACAAGGACGGGAACCCCCTGATTGGTGCACGTCTGCTGCCATCTCTGCTGCAGGTGCTGTCAGCCCCATGCACAGCTGTGCCGGGCCTCACCACTGCAGCTGCTGCATTGGTTTCACTCATTCAGGCCACACCATCTCAGCCATCCTCCAACACACAGCTTGCAGGTGTGCAGGTGGGGGTGGGGGTGTTGGGTGGGAGATGATGTTGGTGTGGTGTGCAGATATGTATGCATGTGTGCATGCGTTTTAAGATGCTTTTTTTTTTTTTTTTTTTACTACTCTTAAGGTTAAAATGATGATGATTATGATATGATAAATGATGATTCAAGTAATTTGGCACCCATGATACTTATGGTGCAATTTTGTTTTACAATCATACCCACATAGCACTGAGATCTTGTTACTATGTTTAAGTTCATTTTTCTGTGGAATGCCACTGGTTACCACCTTCAGTTTTTCTGTACACCAAGCCCTCGTTTTTCAACCGATCGTTATTCGACAATTCGTTGTTTCAACATTTATAAATCTGTACCCTTTTTCATTGTTTGACATGGTTATGCCCATTCAAACTGCCTGCTGCCAGACAGACAAGCTGAGCTGCCTCAGTTTCCTGCACTCTCCCCTGCTAATTGGTTGCTTCTTCATCCATCTGTATTTCGATTTGACCATGTGGTATACTACAGCACCACCATAGCTTCACCCAAGACCCCTACTAGTACCCCTGTTAAGCGCAGTCATGTTCTCACCAACCTGAGTGTTTTGCCATCGCATAGTCGGGTGACGATTGCACCAATGATTAACGAACACTCTTAACGCACAATACTGTTTTGACACCAGTTTTACCTAATGACCATTTAGTTTGCACTAGGATAGGTAGGTTATAATCATTGGGGGATCTTGTGGCAAAGCCTCCCAATTAGGCTTCAGTGCTTCCAGTTAGGCTTCCACTGCTACAGTATTTGTGGTTTTAAATTGTATACATTTGAGTTTGTTTTGGTGTTGTGACGTCATGTCCAATGGGCAGGATCGGCAATAAACATGCTATCAGAGGCCTTCAGGCTTTTTTCTATAATGTTACTAAGTAGGTATATTTCGTTTGTTCTCCATTTTTTTTTTTTTTACAAAAATCAAATGTCAGTCATCTGATATGTATCTAGCACTAAGAATGTAGGTCTATAAGAAAACAGCTCAGATCCTTTTTTCACTTTTGTTCATATTTACCAGTATTTTTTCCATCTTTACTGAATATTTTTTGAATGACAAAAATGGTCAGGAACCTAAGCTCCTTATTTCTTAATAATCTTATAGGAAAAATAGGTTCATTATTAGACCAATTTGTTATTCAATCACTTTTTATGGAATGCATCCATGTCAAATAGTGGAGGAGAGGTATATTTAGGCTACAGAGACATTTGTTGGGCTAAATACAGGACCGTATTGCATTGTAATAATATTGTACAGTACTTTGATAGTCTAATTATCAAATTTGGAATGTATTGAGTAGGGTGGAATTTGAATTGAATTATTATAATGCATTCTCTTAATTTTATTTTTTCACAAAAATGAACAGCCCAAGTAAAAGTTAGCAATGAATGAACTAACTATAGTTGACAGTGTGTTAAATTATACATATGGTTACATCAGTTTGCTTGTGCATCAGGTAATGAGTACTGGGAAAGCCTGTGTTGTGCGCACTCCAGCCTGGTATCTTATTTACCGGCCCTTGAGTTCTCTGATCGCCTGGTGCGCGACCCCCAACTGGCCTCGGACTGGTTAGCCAGACTTGCTTCCTCTGCCAACCAAATCTCCAGCTTTTATCACACTATTGTCACTTCAGTCTTCCTTTACCAGGGTTCCACACCTCAGTCAGTCCAGCAAGCAACAAAGGTATTACCATAAGAAACATTTTTTACTTTTTTTTTTTTTCCCCCTGTAAAGGCCTCCTTATATTTAAAAACAAAATTGCCTATTAAAGTTCCATTTTTATTTTGAAAGATAATTTGCCAGTCTCGCAGTTTACAGTATTGTAAAAAGTTAGGATATATTAGAACACATTCAGTACTTCAAAACAAGGGCCATCTAATAAGTTAGGTAGATGTTCCAAAGTATCTATTTTCCATTTGATAATTACTGTATATTAATGAGAGGGAGAAAGAAGAGAAGGATTGTTTGGGAGAGTGAGAGGTATGTGAGGAGGTGGTTCTGTCATGGCCATCCCTGTCTGGGGGTTTGTATGAGGGAGCAGGATGTTAGAGATGATATTGATGATTGTGTGTTGGAAGAAACTGGCATATCGACATTATAGTTAGCTAGGAAACTTTAATAGGTAATTTTCCTGTAATTGTCTGTGGATATGATAACAAAAATTAAATAAATAAATAAAAAGTTACTTCATTGAGGATGAGGAGGAGGATCTGCATCACAAATGCTTTTCAAAAATATTCTTTATGTATGACTTCATTATCAGAAATACACACCATTCATTGTCTCATTTTCATTCGTTGTCTCAGTTATGTCATGCCCACATCTGCCATATTACCAGCTTGGTGATTTAATCATCAGTGTTGTTTTAGGTTTAGGTCTCCTTATATTGTGTTTTTTCTTTTCCATGCCTTCTAGACGTTTCATAGTACCTCACCTCATCCATGAGTGGGAAAGAGGTTGGGATGATGATGATGATGATGATGATGATAGTGATAATGATGATGATAATGATGA
Source organism: Birgus latro (assembly GCA_018397915.1). Taxonomy (NCBI): domain Eukaryota; kingdom Metazoa; phylum Arthropoda; class Malacostraca; order Decapoda; family Coenobitidae; genus Birgus; species Birgus latro. The sequence goes on along the minus strand of JAGKTI010000196.1, from coordinate 2,331 downwards.
TGATGATGATTATGATGATGAGTGGATTCCATGGATAAGAAAATATATGTCTTCAGTTTCCATACTTCTAATTTGTCTTAAAATTTAGCCTGATGTAATTGTTTCATATTTGTACTGACCTTGATTGCTGTGTTTGTTGTTTATGATTTAAGCTCTTCAGTCAGATAATGTGTATTCTCTTCATATCTCCAGGTGATTTTATTTAACTTTAGGATAGATGTTTCAAATAGGTACAGTTAGAGACCCTTCATTAATCCCTTCAATACAAGAATCTGTCCTGAGGTTGAGTTAATTGACTGGTGGTAGCTTGATTAATATTTATAAGATACATCAAGGGTCAAGAGCTTAAATGTAATCATAGTGTCAAGTACACATTTGCTTCAGGTGGTGGAGCGTGAGGTGGTTCGACAGAAGGTGTTGTCTGTGGAGGTGTTCCCGATGGTGCTGTACCGTCTGGGCCGTGAGACTGACCCCACCACAAGACTGGCCCTTCTGTACACACTTCCATCCCTGGCAGTTAATAAGGTTCTTGAAATTGGCTCTCATGTATGTGGTATTATATTTATCCCCCTGAGTATGATGATAACCTTAAATTGTGTCCTTTGACTAAAGGAGCTAAGAAGTTTATAAATGAGTTTACTGGAGTACTAAAATGCAGCAGGTCATGCACTAAGGTCGGGATATGTTCCAGAATATCATAACACTTTTCATACTGTTGATAACAGAGATCAGGGGACTGGCAGATCAGTTTTATAGGTAGTTGTGAAATTTTCAGCGGCAGTATTCTGTAAATTGCTTTGTACAGTAATTAACAGCAAAGTAAGAAAAAAAAAACATAAGGACTTGCTGTTCAGTAAAAACATTGTTATGTATTTGTTGGCATTGCAGGCTTCAAAGCACTTCTTACTTTGCTGTTTATTTTGCTTATTAAGCTTAGTGTCTTCCTGTATGTTATATCTTTTTAACAGTGAATTAGTTTGCTTCAGTAAAGTATAAGAGTATGACAGTATAAAGAAAAATGAGCAGAGCAAATGCTGAGGAAGAGATATTACAATATCTCCTCAACTGTTAAAAATATGATTGTGTGACATGTGAGCATTGAAGCTGTTTGTGGATCATCAGATCATTTATCAAGGCTCCAACATGCCTGCATCCGTCAGCCTTACCTTTATGGTTGTAAAGACATCGCTGGCTTTGTGGTCATCTCTTACTGCATCCTGCAGTTCAGTAAAATAGAAGATAATACTGTAATATTAAGTAACAGGCACAATTTATTCCGAGTTAGAGGTTTGTACACAATCTAAACAACAAAGGTTACAGCAGAGTGACATGTGGTCATTACAGCTGTGTGTGGGTATGGTGGTGAAAACACTGCTGGCACTTTGGTCATCCCTGTCTCTGCGTCCGGTGGTGCTGCGTCTGGCTTTTGATCTATGGACAGTTCAGCCTCGCACCTACCCATACTTGTCACGTCTCCTGCACGACACGTCGTCTCTCTCACAGGAAATACAGATTGCCCGAGCTTTTGTGGTCACCAATATCTGCAAAATCAAGTGGGTCCTGGAGTGTGTTAGATGTTTGAGAAATATGCATGGAATGCACAGAGCAAATGGGATAAGAAATAATGTGATTTGTGAAAGATGTGGAATAAGGAAGGGCATTGATAATAAGGTTGAAGAGAGTGCTCTTAGTTGGCATATCAGATAGGTGGTTGTTGTTGCTGAACCCCAGTTTGCCTATTCAAGCAAACTCATTGACCACAGGTAAGCTGCAGGGTGGCAGATCTGTCACATGCTCCTCCATATATAATAATCTGCAACAGGGAGGAGTACTTGGCTGCCAAGCGCAGGGCTAGAAGAGAAGTATACAGGGCGAAGTCTGAGTCACAGAGACTTTTACTTGATAATCTAAATCATGTAGAAGGGAAAAATATGATTTTTAGGGTGGCAAATCAGGTGAAGAGGGATAATCGGGATATTGTAGGTGAGCAGTGTGTGAAGAATGATGATGGAAGGGTAGTGGTGAACAGTGAGGATATTAAAGATGCATGGAGAGAGCATTATAGCCGGTTGTTGAATGAGGAGTTTGATTGGGATAGAGAAGGTTTGGAGCCAGCAGATCCAGTGTTTGGCCCTTGGCCTTTGATTGACGCTGCTACTGTGAGTGAGGCAATAGGCAGGATGCGGGTGGGGAAGGCGGCAGGTGTGTCTGGGTTGACTGCCGAAATGTTGAAGGCCTCAGGAGATATTGGGGTGAGGTTAGTCACTGACCTGATAAATATGATTATATATGAGTGTGTTGTCCCAGATGACTGGCTGAAGAGTGTAATTG
>JAGKTI010000195.1:148468-166100 GCA_018397915.1 Birgus latro | reverse complement strand
TCTCATATGCAGCAGTGACCTTTCGAGCTCCAGGGAAGTGACGTTTGTTGCACCAGTTCTTCAACATCATTTTTTTTCTTGTGTGAGAAGTTTGATTCAGGCCTTTGCGAGTTATACCCCTGGTGCTGGAGAGGGCCGCCTTCACGTGGTGGCACCGTTATAGCTAGGTGGCTCAGGTGTCCGGTTATACAAACATCTTTCATCTCCTTCCCTGTCCCCCAAGAGGAAGGTGGTGGACTGCTGGAGAAAGACAACTTCAGCCTGCAGTCCACTGGGTTTACGTTTCAGATGAACCTGGGACTACGGCTACAATTGCTACTACAAATTTTACTCCACTCACCCTGATTCTCCATCCACGACCACTACTTTGTTGCCATATTAGGTTAAACTTTACTAACTGGGGGAGTTAAATGTTGCCTCCATTGCTCGCAGTGAAGGGGCAAGAGGACGAGGACGATATGGGAACTGAATTAGACACAGTGACCTAATCCTTGCCCTCGCATTTCCAGTAAGCTTCATGTTTCCTTCAGTCGTGCTGCCACCAAGCTATTTTACTCAATTCAGGAAGCTCCCTCACAGTGTAGGAGTAACTGTAGGTGGATAAGGACGAAACAGGAAGAGAACCATAGTGACACCATCCCCCCTTGCCCCATTCCCAACCCCCTTCCCCTCCAGATTTCCTTTAGATGCTTTATTACAGTGATGTATTTTTGACGAATTTCCTGTTAGCAGATTATTAACTTAGGAGAAACATCCCGGTGTTAAAAGGTTCATGGATGCTTCATCTATCACCTCCAGGTCGACAAGACTCTCCTAAGCAGCGTATTATTGGCTAGAGGAGGAAAGAAAAAACAAGTCATGGTGGTGAATGAGCTAGCCCCTTTAGGTAGGCAGTGATGTTTATATTTACCTTGTTTATTTTACCACCAAACAGTTATGTCCATCCCAGCTTAGGGGAGACCACTTTTAGGGACGAGAGCAAACCAGGAAGAGAGGCAGCAGCAAGACTATCCACCCCAGCTTGTCCTATCCACCACCACCACCTCCCGTCTACTTCTCCTCCCCATACCGTCATTAAGTCCTTTACAGTCACGACATCGTGTTTATTCATTGTTCATGTCGCTTTGCACTTGAAGCGGATTTTCGTTCCCTTACCGCCTGTTTCCCGTAGCTCAGTGGCAGCGCAGGACAAGACTACGGCTCTGCGATCTCTCCATATCACATTTTCGTGTCTGTCTCAAGATTCAGTTGTTATTTTCATGTTATAACTCAGCATTCAATACAAACGGATGACAATTTTTCACTTAGTTAAAGTGTACATAGTTCGTGCTAAATCTATAATCCTTTACCTGTAGTGACGGCAAGGACGAAACAAGAGGGACTGCAGTGACACCATTTTTTTCTCCCCCCACTTTGCCCCCCCAACCCGCCCCCCCCAGATGAACCATGACAAAGCCCACAATAACGACAGAGATTTACACCTGCAAATTACACGTCACCTGCAGTAACTCAGCCCTGACACCTGCACCGTCGACCCCGGCAGCCGTAATACGACGCGGCCTGAACAAGAGGGCTGATGCACTGATTGTGGTGGCCGGCTGACCAAAGTGAAGCAGGATTACCGTCATGGCAGCACCCACGGTGACATTCAATAACGCTGGAAATTTTACCATGTAATTGTAAGAAAAGGGAAATAATATCTAAGGGGAAACTGAAGGCAAAAAGATATATGCCAGCAGTTAAGAAAAATATTGTCAGGGGAGAGATTTAGAAATACCAAAATATATGACATTATACCAACACTGAAAGAAGAGTATATCAAAAGAGAGATTCACAGGTGATTAAAAACTGAAGTTGGATACCATAGCAACTACCAATGAATACAATGCGGTCCCAGACTTAGACGAACAAGGCCTTGGAAAAAGTCAGCAATGGATTGGATTTTAAAAGTGCACAGAGTCGATTCAGCACTTTTACGAAGCTGTATTTGCATGAGAAGTGATGTGATCCTTTAAGGTCATAATGAGAATAGAAAACACCATGAATATTTAGAGAAGATGAAGGTTTGATCTGTGTGTTGTTGAAGGGAAGGGGATAGTCATGTGGATGGTTGTGCCGAGTTGAGAAATGGAAGAATTAGGTTTTTGAGACATTTAAAGTAACAAGGTGCCTTCTGCTCCAGGGAGACATAAAGACAAATTGGAAGACAGATATACGAGCACCAAAGCCTCATCCCGTGGCTGTTGTAATAGACAGTAGCATCAGCAGCAGCAGTAGCAACGGAGGAACACCAGATATCGTATCAATATAAAAGAGAAAGTAGACATTTTACAACAGGCAAGGAAGGCAGTAATACAAGAGAAAATCAGTGCACAAAGCAAGAGGCAAGTGATAAATTTATAAGTAAATAGATATGCAATACGTAGCAAAAGAGAGAATCAGCGCTGAGAACTAGAGGATGTGGTCGGACAAGAACATCCGACAACAGCAGCATCAGCAGCTAAAGGAACCCCAAGCGTCATCCCACGACTGCTGCACGAAACTGCGAGGAGCCCGTACGCATCTCGTGTTGCCTCTCCTTCCCCTCCCCTCCCTACCCTTCTTCCCCCACTCGCCTACCCCTCCTCCCCTTTCCCCGCGCCTCCACCCTGCCATACTGTACGTCATGCACAGCTACCAACCCACCTTATTATACCTTTACGACAATAATTTCCTCCCTTATCTCCTCCAATCATCTCCTACCACATCATCCCACGGAGAGCCAATCATAACCCTCCGTCTAGGCAGGCAGGTTCTCATTGGCCGCTGGTTCAAGTCAGGCCCGAGGAAGGAGCCGGACAACCATCAGTATTGAAAATTATATAACTCGTGCGTGGTAATTCTGGGTTGGCGCTGACCCCTGTGACCGCAGAGATGTAGAACGTGACCGAGGTAAAAAAAAAGAATCGTTGGACCAGCGAGATGGAGGCAGATAGGGAAATTCCTGGGCCCGCTATTACCTCCGAGGCCGGTAATGCGCTCCCGCCAATTTTTCATCCACTTGATCATTATGCCGTTTAATTGTCGGGCTTGGATTTTCGGGCGGCCTTCGGATTGTGCCAGAACGCTGCGTCGGAGAGGAGAGCCGAAACGTAGGGAGGCCGAGTCGAAACCTCCCGGGAACGCATCGGTCAGTTTGTAAACAAGAGGGCGAGGGGGAGTTGCCAGACCCGGTTCGCTGGTCACTCATCTCGGCCAGTCGAGGAGGAGATGATGTTTTCGCTCGTCCTCATAGCTGGAGTTGGTCTTGAGAGTGGGTGGGGAGGAGATGGAGAGGCTGGGTGGGGAGGAGATGGAGAGGCTGGGTGGGGAGGAGATGGAGAGGATGAAGTTGAAGGAGAGCGAGGGTGAAAGGGGAGGGGAGGTTGAAGATTAGGGGTGGGGTCGAGGAGGAACGATGTTTTCACTCGTCCTCGTAGCCGTAGTTTGTCTTGAGGGTGCGTAATGTGGGGATGGCGAATGAGGAAGGGAATGATGGGAAACTGAAAGGGGGAGTATGGAGTGGTGGGGATAGAGTGTATGTGGTAGGCAGATGTTAACGAAGGCATGTGACTGTGGGATTTGGGCGGTGGATAGGATGTGCCAGGGGTGTGAAGAACAGACTTGACGGGGAAAGTTGAGGGTGAAGAGGTGAAGGGGAGAGAGGTGAGGAGAGATGGGGATGGCTCGCTTATGGCGCGTAGATGATGACGGTGTGGGATGATGGGATGGAGGCAAGGGATGGGCTGATGGGGAGAAAGATGGTGGGATAGGAGATAGATAGCCCGGGAAAGTGAGGGAGGTTTGGGGGAGAAAGGTGAGTGTTAGATGTGGGTAAATTGTGAAGGTGAGTGTGGCATGGGAGATGGGGGAATGGGAGAGGGAGAGAGTGAGGAAGATGAAGAAGGGGAGGGATACTGGGAGGATGGCGGGGCAGGAGGTGGATGTAGGATGAGATTAAGAGAGGGGAGAATAGGATGTGAAGGGAAAGAAGGATGAGCTGTGTGTGTGTGTGTGTGTGTTTGTGTGTGTGTGTGTGTGTGTGTGTGTGTGTGTGTGTGTGTNGGGGGGGCGGGGGGGGGGGTGGTGGTGGGGGGTGATGGAGAGAGGGGGGAATAGGATGTGAGGGGGGAGAGGGTGGAGCTGTGTGTGTGTGTGTGTGTGTTTGTGTGTGTGTGTGTGTGTGTGTGTGTGTGTGTGTGTGTGTGGAGCAGATAATGATGGAGGAGTGTGAGGGTGGAATGGGGGTTTGAGTGGTGGGTATATGGTGAGCGAAAATGAGGAAAGAATGGGGATATATGGGCTGGATAACTGGGTAGAGTCAGAGATGGGTGGGGAGTAGGGAGTAGATGATGAGGGAGAGAGGTGGATGGTGGATAGATGGTGACGGTGAAGGATAGATCAGGGTAGGGGGAGGGGGTTTAATAGGTGGAGAGGGTGAGACAGAGATGGAATAAGGTGAGGAGATAGTGAGGGCAGAATGGATGGTTGAGTGGTGGGAATGTGGTGAGAGAAGATACTCGTAGGGAAGGGGTGGGGGTGGGGACAGTGAGAGTTGGTGGATTGATGGGGAGGGTAGGGAAGAAGAGGGAGGGGAAAGGGATGCTGTAGATGGTGAGGGTGAGGGAAAGAGGAGACAGAGAGTAGGAGATGGATGGGGAGGGAAGGGGAAGAAGAGGGAGGAGGGAATGAAGTATGTAGTGAGGGAGAGAAAGGGGTGAGACAGTGGATGGTGGATATATGGAAAGGATGAGGGAGGGTAGGGGATGAGGAGTGAAGGGGGAAGGGGCTGATTCATATTACCTGAGCTAGACACATAGATTTCACCCTTTCCCTTATTATATCCCTCAGTTCACTTTACCACCCTCTTCCTTCTTGTTGCCTGGCCTGAGATTCAAAAGGTAACTTACGATCCATTTCCTCTCTTAACAAACATTAATTTTTATAGGAACACATAGGAAGATTCTGTACTTATCTCCTCTTGACCTTCCTGCAGAAAAATATCATAGTTACGACAGGGAAGTGATTAACCCAAATATAACCTTCTGAAGTTTGGCATACTTTTCCCAGGACACACCACAATTACATTCCTCCCTCGCGTTTCGTAGTCTGCCCCTTCCTGGTTATTTTTCTGCCATAGTTTCCTCCTGTCCAATTTCTATTCCCATTTCTTATTCTTTTCATTCTTCTGTTATCCATTTTTGCTTGTTTGATTTCCTTCTGTCATAGTCCAACCCCTTTGTTCCCTCTCCTCCACATTTATCACATCCTTCATCTTATTATTTTGTCAGCATCGAGGAGCATGAGGTAACCCACGATTTAGTTCATCCTGTAACCAAGATTTATTTTTGGAGCAACACAAGGAAAGATTCTGCACCCTTGCGTCTTTCTTCTTCATTTGCGGGTTTTTTTTTTTTCATTTTATCGATTTCTGCACCTCATCGTTTTATATTCTCTGTTGTTCTTATCCTTTCCTCATTTACTCTTCTTTTCTTCCACTATTTTCTGTTTTCCTTATTCGTATGTCTTAATCTTCGTCTAATCTGCCTCTCTGTCACCCTCCCCTCCCTTTTTCTCATCTCTTTTTATATCTTCCTTATTTATTCCTCCTTCCTTCTATTATTTTCTGTTTTCCTTATTCGTTCAACCGTAATCTCCCTCTGCTCTACCCCTCCTCCCCTTTTCCCACACTCCCCTCTCCTCCCATCTCCCCTGCCTTACTCCTCATCCCATTCCCCCTGCCTTCTCTCTCCTACCCTTCTTCCTACCTCAGACTTCCTCCCCTTTCCCTGTCCTCCCCCCCCTTCCCCCTATTTCACCCCTACTCCGTTTTCCCCTGCCTCTCCTCATCTCCTATCTCACCCCTATTCCTCTTCCCTCTCCCTCACCTGTCCTCCCCTTCGCCCTTCCTCTCCCCTCCTCCTTTTCCCCCTTCTCCCCTTCCTTCTACCTCTTCCCCAAGCCTTCTCCTAGCTCTTCTTCCCCCAGCCTTCCCCTAGATCCGCTTCCCCCTACCTCGCCTCCACCCTAACCCTCACCCAGCCTCGCCAAACATTACGATACCAAACTCGTTTCTGGCCATCCCATCCTTTGTTTTTATTAACCCCTGGTCAGCTCCTCACCAACAAGGGGCTATACCATCCCTCCACAGATTACTCCTTGCTGTTTTGGCCACAGAGTTGTAAATCTGTGGGAGGAAATAGCAACTTTACTACCATGATGACCACTTTATTTTAGTCTTGTTTTTATTCGTGCTGCCTCACTTCGTCTGCCCCCGCCTTTAATTATTACCTTTATTTCCAGACGAGTTTTATTCAGCCCAGAATAATATTGGAACGGGAGTTAGATATCGCTTTTAATAATGCTTTCACTTAATATCAAAGGGTAGTGCAAGGTACATGATATTTCCGACGCTTAGTTGTGGATTAAATTGTGATGGAATTAAATAAAAAAATAAATGAATAAAAATAAACACTAAGAAATCACAGACGCGTCATCAACGCTTTAATGCGGGGATGGTGGAGAGATGGCGTGTTGATGTTAGGGATGATGGAGAGAGATGATGGAGAGCTGAGGTTGGGGATGATGGAGAAAGATGATGGAGTGTTGATGTTGGAGATGATGGAGTGCTGGTGGTGGAAATGATGGGTGTTATACTCCCTGGATGCTTCTTCTTCTTGTATTTTGTGTTAGATCTCCATTTTATTGTGTGAGATTCCATTGTAATGTGCTCCTGTGGTCAGGAAAGTTATTCATCTATCTAGCTGTTTATCTGTCTGTCTGTCTGTCTATCTGTCTATCCATCCATCAGTCAGTCTATCTGTCTATATCTGTCTATCTGTCTGTATGTACTGATAGGCATTACTTACTGGCAAATAATATTCCGTTGATAAGATTGCCTTTATTACAAATTCTTCATTTTTCTGTCATAACCATTAAAGATGCACACATGTAAAGTCTGCGCCAGGCAATGCTACGGATTTTTAGTTTGAATTACAATGTGTTATGTTTCTGTGCCTTGTCTGAATGATGAATGCGGATATTTTACCATTTTACATTTTCATCGTGTATAATGCGGTTCCGGGCATCACTTTCTTTGCATTGTAAGGAGAACTGATCGTTTTGAAGTTTGGGTAGTCGCGTAAAGAAGCTCCCTAACACCTTTTCTTTAGTTATTTATTATGCTTTTTACACCTTACTGTCCTTCCCTGTGTAACATAAATCCGTCTGATATCGCCAGACTCTTCATAAAGAACTTACAAATGGATAGTAGCCAACCATATCAAAAAATCAATCGCTAAGAAAGAGGTGCTAGGGAGCCTCCTTACCCGACGAGAATACGGACCCTTGTCGCTGGCTGAATAAAACAAGACGTCATCATACTGAAATGGTAATTAACGTTTTGACTGGTTAATTTGATGTACAGAGAACCAATTAGTAGAGAGGACTTGCGTAATTACTTCACACACACGTCGCCGGGGTAGTGATGATGGTTGTAGGGAGGATGAGGGATTGGAGATAACGGAAGAGAGGGTGAGGGGGGAGGGTGCATGGGGGGAGGTTGAGAGAGATGATAGCTTAGGGGATGAGGGGTAATGGAGGAAGGGGGGAGGGAGAGGTCCAGATGGTGTGTGAGATGGGGATGTCCCGGACGTGTCAGGGTAGTGGCAGAGTTCACGCCCAGCCCTTGTCATCACTCATCTCAGGCTGCATCAAGCTACCCAACTCATACTTTTCTGGTGTCATCTTAGGCGGTAAAATTGTATCGAAGCTTAATAGTAAAGTTCTATTTATGCGTTCTGGTGCTTGAGGGTCGTCTGGTTAGCGTCCCAAAGCCTCAGGGGGGATAAAATCGGCGCATATTGGCTAATTAGGGCTAATCATGGGAAGAGTTAATGGTGCAGACAATGGTGATGGTGAAGGACAATGGGGGTGTGAGACTGCGGCAGGACACCCGATCCCCCGACACTGTGGATTCGTATTCATAATGATTCCTAAATTAACCCTTTCACTGCCACCATTCACTCACTTGGTGTAGAGCTGCCTTGCAGATGACCCTACAGTGAGTGACAAGACTTTAAATGGTAGCCTCATAACCAGGTATTCGCCTGGTGGTTTAGTGAGTTAGAGCCATGCGTGGCTCATGTTGGTTTATATTTGAGGGATGGTTGAGGTTATTTACTTTTGTTTTTTTATGTAAGGAAGAAGGAACCAAAGGCCAGGAGCACGCAAACATAATGCCACCCATGGAAGAGCAACTGGTCGTTCTGGCTTTAAATGTGTGGACTGAATGGTCGCCTACGCCCGTGATGGTACAATAAGGACTGGGATTATAGAGATGGCTACCACCAAAGTATTTTATTCAGCTTAAGGGAGCACTCGAATAGTAAGGGGTTAATAAAGGTGATATCCAACCTGTGTAGCTTACTTTTTATAAAAATATATATCTTTAGCCAAATATGATCGTTCGAAAATAGCAGAATTAAATGGTATTCAACCGGATTCACTAAGTAGCTTGTTTATACTTTTGATTCTGTCATACGTCTGCCAAATACTTTAAAGCCAAACCAGAGTCTGTAATGAAGTCAAAATGCGGTCAGACATTTTGTAAATGTTAATTCATAGCTACGGAGATTTCATCATAGTAAGAATCGGCCTTGCTTTTTTTTTTTTTTACTCTAACGTAACCTGAAATTGTCATCTCTCCAACTGAATACTGAGCTGTAACAATATATTAAGGTTAATATATTTTGCTGAGGTGCTGTAGTTTGGATGTTAAACGATAGCATTGTCATTTTATGCCACCGTGTTACGTGAAAAAAAGCTACAAAAGAACGGAAATGTGGGCCAAGTTAAGGTGAAAGAACTATTGGATGCTTTATGAATATGGCTCCAGGATGTAAACAATAGAAGTCGAGCTTCAACCCATCCCCCGCGCCACTTTAACATCAACTTCCCTCGGGTCATTTTGAAAAGTCGATTTCTCTGCATCCTTGTAATTACTGCAACTTAATACGAGGAGAAAGTCAAGGAGAGAAGTCTGTAAAAACTATTCCCTCCATTTAGGGATCCATAAAAATTTTGTGCGTCATGCCGTAGTGTGTTATTACTTCTACATCTGTCGATTTTTTTCTTAAGGGAGACATTCATCCAGAACAAAAGCAGAACTGGTGTTTTGTTTTGGCAAGGAATTATGTCATTCTCTTGTTCGAATTTTGAGTGGCACAAGAGGCGTCGTAGCATCTTCTTGGTGATTATTGTGCCTGGTATATCGTAAATTCTTTTGTGTGTGTTCTTCCTTTATATCGTTTTAATATGGTCATGGTCTGCATCAGTACCTTCCCACAGTGCAACTTTCTCCACCTCCCATTCCCTCTTGAATTTCTCCCCCATCTCCCCTTTACTTCATTCTCTCCCCACGTCGTCCATTTCCCCTTCTCCCAACCGTTCCCTCCCCTTCCCCCATCACCCCCATCCCTAATGTTCTGGATTCAGCTGCACGAAAAACCCATAACCCTCAACATAAATCCGACCCCTGCATAGCTGCTACCTTCACGCCGCCACAGATTGGATAATAAGCTCCATTAGTGTCGACCTTCCTCAAGAAACAATGGATTTAGCACCCTTTATCATCCCTTCCCTCCCTCTCCCTTCTCCCTTCACCACCGTGATGGACTTAAAAGGAAATACCCGGGTAATAAGCGACTTTACATTGGAATATTCACCCGGTACAAGATCCAATTTTATTTCCATTACGGCGTGTATGGGATCAGAAGCTATTTACATTTCCGAATCTCCCGAGTTTTGGCCCCGCAGGCGAAGCGGGAGATTGATCCGCTGGGTGCTGGCGTATCTGATTTACCTTAGTTTTCTTTTGGCCACTTTAAAATTCAGTTCAAGAAGACACAGAATAATATTTGAAGCGTCGTCGACTCGCCTCATTGTTTTGTTTATTTATTTATTTATTCATATTTTTTTAAGGAGCAATGATTTTTAGAGTGTGGTGTACGTTAATTGCGAGAGTGAGTTTGACCGGGGGTGGCAGTCGCCCGAAGGCAGTCTCTGTTTGATCATCATTATTGGAACCGTCATTTACATTTTTATTGTATCCTCTGATATTGCATTTTGGGATGAATTGGAACAGTGGTGGCGGTGGTGACGTTAGTAGGGAGAGGATGGTGGCCGGGATACGAGGTGGAGACGGTGGAAATAAAGTGATGGTAGAAGGAGAATGTGGATTGTGGGAAGAGAATGATGGATGGTGAAGAGTGTGACTGGAGAAGGAGGATGGTGAGTAGTGGAGTGTATGGATGGTGGAGATGGTGGAAAGTATGGTGAATGATGGAGAGTATGCATGATGTTAAAAAGCTGAATGAGTGAGGTTGTTGGAGAGAGGATGGTGAAGGGTGGAGAGTAGAGAAGGTGGAAAAGGAGGAAAAGGGGGGCAGTGATGGTAAGGATTTGTAGTTGGGCTGGTGGAGAGGATGTTAAATGAGATGGTGGGGAGAATAATAGAGAATGTTGATGGTTATGAGTGAATGGCTGAGAGTGGTGACGGAGACGGGTGAATCGTGGGAAGTACTGGTGCTGGGGGTGGTGGGGATAGTTGGGGAAAGGGTGAATGATGGAGAATGTGGATAATGGGGGGGAGAAGTTGAATGGTGAGGCTGATGTAGAGAGAATTATGAAATAGTGAGCACAAGTGAGATGGTGCTGGATAGTGAATAATGGAAGCTGTTGATGGTAGTTATGGCAATGGGAGAAGGTGGTGGTGAATGTACGAGATGCTTTTGAGGAGATGGAGAGGATGAAAGAGAATGGTGGAGTGTTGATGTTAGGGATGATGGAGAGAGAATAATGGGGCACTGATGGTGGAGATAATGGAGAGACAGTAATGAATGATCGAGTGTTGGTGGGATGGTGGGGAAAAATAGTAAATAGTGGAGTATTGGTGGGGATGGTGGAGAGAAAATATTATATGTGAGAAACTTTTAATGTTAGAGAATAGTTAAAATAGTAATGACGAGGATAGCTTGAGGGGTCGGAGCAGGAATAGAGATGAGGATGGTGGTGGCGGTGAATGATGGAGAGTGTGGATGGTGATGATGGTGAATGATGGAGCGTGTGGATGGTGGTGATGGTGAATGATGGAGAGTGTGGATGGTGGAGAGAGGATGGTGGCTAGTCGGGTACAGGTGACGTCTTTAATTCTTTTACACTGTCTTGAAATTGTGGCAAAACCTAATGTGTTCTTGCTTAATCCATCATCATCATCAACAGCTAAGAGATACGGTGAAGTAGGACCCAGAAACAAAGAGAAAGCATCTATAGGATAACCATCATCATCATCATCATCATCATCATCATCATCATCATCATCATCCCAGTCCTACTTCCAACCCAAGAGAGGGGGTAAAGTGGGATCCAGACAGAAAACACACACACACACACACACACACACACACACACACACACAATCATTCTCAATGGTACTCAGTCTTTCACACAATCCTTTAAATATTGTTTCACCTCATTAACAGTCATTCTGGTTGGCATTTCATTTCATTAATTCGGAATCCAAGATGTGTAAAGGAACTATTGATTGCTGCTGTGTTGATGCTGGAAATGACTGAGAGGGTAATTGATGACGGTACTGTGGTGGTTGTGGTGGTGGTTGTGGTGATGGAAAGAAGGTGCATGAAGATTGGTCGAGACATAAAAATGATGGTGGGAGGAGTATATGGTGATGAGAAGTAGTTGCTGATAGAAGTAACCTACTCAGGGAACAGGGGAGAGGGTTGTGAGTGTTGTGATAGGGGAGAGAGTGGTGCACAGAGGAGAGGATGGTGATATTGGTGGTAATGGAGGTTGTGGTGATAGTCGTGAAAAGGGGGAGGGTGATGATATTGGTGATAGAGGAGAGGGTAGTGATAATGGTGGTAATGGAGAATGTGGTGATAGTCATGCAAAGGGAGGGGAGGGTGGTGGTTCTGGTGATAGGGGAGAGGTTGACAGGTGATTATTTACTACTACTCAGCTGTAAATGCCCTGTGCTCCATAAACGTTGCTAATCCGACATATGTTCATAGAGCATTTGTGTCGTACAATGACCTCAGGAATCTAATCTTGGAGTTAGTACATCAAGTCCTGAGACATCCTGTATTTATTGCTGTGACTCAGTACTACTTTTGTTTACCCTGTGTAGTTTAAAGTTTTACCATTTTCTTTTTTAACTAGGTACAAAAGAAAACGTACTTTAAAGGACTATCTTAAGTATATATTTCACAGACCCAGCATTTACCCTATCACCCAGCTGCAAGTTGGGAGAAAACGGGATGGCAGTGATGATGATGATAAATAAAATAGTGTAATAGCAACCTGAAAAAGAAAGCAAACACACACAACACGTTTAGGGACTGACATATTTAAACTCATGTTTTCAAACCCATTCACAGAAGATACCGATCAAATTTCACTTCCGTTGAGTACATTCATATTCATCAAAATTAAAGACGTTTTTCTGTGGCTTTTTTTTCACATACAGTAGTAGTCATTGCAACCCAGGGGTCATTTGGACATGAACCCGGTGGGCTGCAGGCTGCAATTGTGCATCCCTTGCATTCCATCATCCTTCTTTCATGGAATAGGGAAGTACAGACATTAGTACAACCATTCCTTAGTATGAAGTCAGGCAGATGTTTCAGAATTTCTCTACTTTTTTCCATTAAGGTAGGAATGAATCTCCTCGGTTACTATTCGATGAGGAGTAAGTCTGAGGTACGAATGAGTATTCTTAGGCGAGAATTTTCGTCCTTTTACAGCCACTTCTCGTAGCCCAGTAGTCAGAATAAGAATATTACGGCCCTGCATCCATTCCATAGCACTTATTCGTGACCAGCATCATATTCTAGTGTTAATGTATTTGTTGCAAGTAAGCATCCAATAATTATGGAGAGGTAGCAAATTTATGCCACGTTAATGTGAACAGACTAGTCGAGTAACCAGGAAGATTCATTAACGGCTCTAAATTCTTTCCATAGCACTCCTTCGTGATTAGCACCCTATATTAGTGTTAATCTGCTGTTAAACCACGGCATTCAAGGTGGAGATATGCCAAATTTATGCCTAGTTAAAGTGAACAGAGCGTAGTAACCATGGACGCTCATTCACGGCTCTACAATGTTTCCATAACACCTCTTCGTGACTAGAATCGTTCAAATGTGAATCTGTTCATACAGCTCAGCATTCAAGATGAATATATTGTAATTTTAGGCCAGGTTAGAGTAATAGGAGCAGAGTAACCAAGGAGATTCATTAATGGCTCTACATCCCTTCCATGGATCCCCTTGACAAGCACCATATTCTAGTGTTAATCTTTTTCTTGCGACATAGCATTCAAGATGGTGGGATAGCGATTTTCTGCCAAGCTGAAGTTAACAGAGTATATTCAGTTCCACCCACCAATACGACTACACTTGGCCATCAACTGAACTGAAAGAGGCTGGGGATCTTTGAGAGAGAGAGAGAGAGAGAGAGAGAGAGAGAGAGAGAGAGAGAGAGGCGGGGGCAGCAAGGAAGGGGGGAAGAAGGGTTAAAAGAAAGGGCTACAAATCAGTGAAGGAATGGAGAGAGGGAGGAGGGAAGGAAGGGAAGAGAAAGGGATGATATCTGACATGAAGGAAGGATGCGAAAAGGAAGAGAAGGAAAGTCGGAGAGAAAGAAGAGGAGGATGGGAGAAAGGAATAAGTGAAGAATGAGAGAAGAGGGGGAAGGGAGAAAGGAATGAATGAAGGAATAAAAGAAGGGAAGAATCAGGAGGTGGGTATATGAGAAGAAAGGAAGGGAAATAGAGGAAGAGATATTTAGAAAGGAAGGAAGCTAAGAATGCGAGAAGGAAGAAGGAAAATAGCAAAAGAAGAGAAGGAATGAAAGAAGGACGAGGAACGAAGGAGAGATGACAGGAGGAATTAGGAAGAAAAGAAAAAAGGAAAGGAAAAGAAAATGAAAGAAGGCAAGGAGGATGGAAGGGAAGGAAGGAAGACAGGAGAGAAGGAGGAGGAAAGAAAGCAATGAGGAAAAAAGGACATTGAAAGGGGAAAGAAAGAACGAAGGAAGGAAGGAAGAATTAGAGAATACTTGGTGTAAAGAAAGGAGATAAGAAACAAAGAGAAGATAGGGTGGGAAGGAAAGAAAGAAAAAGAAACAAGGAATGGTAAGTTAGGAAGGAAAGAAAGAGAAGGAAGGGAAGGGGAGAGGCATGAAGGAAAGAGACGGAAGGAAGGGAGGGAGGAACAAAGCGGGGAGGAAGAGGCAGGGGGAATCTCCAGTTTTATATTTTATTTAACCAGCTAGTATAAATATAATCTAAGAAATTTATTTGAATTCAACAAACAATAATGGTGCAACAATCTGTGCTATAAACGAAAATTCTTCCGAAAATTTTTATAAGCTTCCGGTTTATGTAATTGCGAATTTTTCTTAACTCCGTATAACAAAATATAGAATTACGTTCCCTTACATTCAAATAAACCTAAGTGTCTCCTTACCCATTTTTTTAATAATGTAAAATAATCAGTTTGAATGTATTTCCTGTTAGCAGAAGCAGCCAGAATTAAATTTAGATACATGAGCCAAGCACGCTGCGGCTTGGGTGGCGTTGTGGGAACCCCGTAGCGGAAAGCAATCTTATTTTTCTTGGCCACTGATGTATTATATTTTATTTGTGAGTATTAGTAATGTATTGTTCTACTGTAGGATTTAGTAGAACTAGTAAGAATATATACAGATTCGTGAGAATGGGAGAGATCCCTGATAGGGTATGAAGTGGCTGGACCAGAGAAGGAAATAATTATGGTTTCCAAGGAAGCTGTGGCGTTGGAGAGGGACTAAATTATATAATGATGCCGATATGACCGTGTGGTGAAACTTTTTGGTTACATAAATGCCTTTCAGTACCCACCCAATCCCCTGAATGTAGGATGGTGGACAGGAGGGCAAGTTCAGCCTGCAGTCCCATTAAGTTCACATTTCATATGAGCCAGGGGCCGTAGCAGCAACTACAACAAGTGTGTTTTTGTAAATTATTTTGGTTAGGTCTGGAATATGATGCTAATCATGAAGAAATGCCATGGCTAGGTTGTTGGCCTGTAGTACTATTTTTCCACCACTGAGCAACTGGTATGCGAAAAAAGCAATAATAGGACAAAAACCTCTGCTTAGTTTAATGGAATGCACAGTACATTTGCTAGGTGAGTTAGAAAAAGCCATCATGGTAATTGTCAGAACCTGCAAATTTGTCAAAGCTTCTTCTCCGGCATTTTCTCTGCACAATAAACTTTGCACCCCATCATATCTGTTATCATTTTGTGATATATATATAAATCAGAAAATCCAGTTAATCACAAGAAAAAAAATGAGTAAAAGCAAGCTTGAGTCCTAGTCTTGGAAAAATTTGCCCAGCTTTCACGATGGGTTTTCATATTGCGTGTTGGTGATTTTTGTGTAAGGTTACCAAAATACATTACTAGAATATGCTGTGGCAGACAGTTTAGGAGAGCCCCCATACATATAATGTACAATTGTACACATGTATTAATGAACTTTAGTCAAACCTCGGTTTATGATTGAAATTGGGGATGCGTCGCTGGAAAATCATTTTGGATATTGAATGATTGATAATCAAACATATTATAACCTGGGTTCAGTGGGGTTATTGGTGTGTATCTGGACATGGACAGCCATATTAAGTTCCCAGTACCCAAACTTTTTTTCTTTTTTTTTAAATAAATCCATCATGATTGCTGACCAAACCAGTCTTTGTATTGAGGAAATAATAGTGCCTTCTGTGTATTCACGCTAGGAGAGTGGCCCATTTCTTCATACCTTCATACCAAGTTGTCTGGCTTAAAGGCTTACTCCTGAATGCCAGATTCCATTATATTAACCCCTTTAGGGCGGATGACTTATCAATTATACGACCATGTAGGATGGCATATTTTCGGAAATACAAAGTATCAAGGAATAAGCCTATACATGCATAAATTGATGAAAATGAATGAAAAATGAAGGTACGTGGTGTTATTTACGTGGTAATACGCTTCTGCTGGTTGTAGGAGGAGGAGGGAAGGAGCGAGGGGAGACCGCAGGCAGGCAACTTTTCACCAGGCGCGCCTGAGGCAAGGCTTGCGGACTCTTTACTCATTTTCTTTTTCTCCACCACTGAACACCAAATTTATCATTTATGCATTTTTTTCTCTGTTCATTGTCTTCAAAATCATATGTATGTGTTTTCTGTTTTACCTGAACACATATTTTTTTATTCTTTATTCTTTATTCTTTAGTGGAAGAGTTTCAAGAGAAGGGAAAGAAGTTGTATGCAGCCTTCATGGATTTGGAGAAAGCATGTGACAGGGTGGATAGACATGGATTGTGGAAAGTATTAAGAATATATGGAGTAGATGGGAAGTTGTTGAAGGCCGTGAAGAGTATGTATGAGGGTGCTAAGGCTGCAGTGCATGTGGATAGTGAACTCAATGAATTTTTCTGTTTGAAGGTTGGATTAAAACAAGGATGTGTCATGTCTCCATGGTTGTTCAATCTGTATATTGATGGGGTTATAAAAGAGATACAAGGTAGGGCAGTGGATGTTGGACCAGCCCTGGTGAGAGAGGGCAGTGTTTGGAAACTTTCTGTACTGTTGTTTACAGACGATACTGTGTTGTTAAGTTTTTTTTTTTTTTTAATGCAAGGAAGAAGGAACCAAGGGCCATGGGCCCGCATACTGTTCCTTCCAAGAAAAAGTAAAAACAATACAAAAGAGAGCCAAATTCAAGATCCAATCATTTCGAGATGCCTGGACACACTGCGTTTGAAAGATTGGAGATCATAGGAAGCAGGGAATACAGACAGAGGGAGACAGTTCCAGAGTTCACCAGTTGCATAAATGAAGGACTGGGAGTAACGGTTAACTCTTGCATTAGAGAGTTGGACAGAAAAGGGATGAGAGTTTGTTGCTAGACGGGTACTACGTGCCCGTCGTAGAGGTGGAGAGATGTAAGCAGACAGTTCAGAGGAACAGTGACCATTGAAGTAGCGATAGAAGAGAGATAAAGAAGCAACAGTGTGGCGAAGAGACAAAGGTTGAAGGGAATCAGTAAGAGGAGGAGAGTTAATGAGACGAAAAGCCTTTGACTCCACCCTATTGAGAAGAGCTGCATGTAGGGAGCCTCCCCACACATGAGAGCTGCACTCCATACACGGGCGAATAAAACCTGTGTACAAGGTCAACATCTGTGCAGGGGTAAAGAAAGCTCGGAGTCGGCCCAGCACACCTAATCTCTTGGAAGCAGATTTCACAAGTGATGCAATATGTTCTTTCCAAGACAAATCCCGAGAGAATGAAACCCCTAGCATGTTCAAGGAAGATGCAGGACTGAGCTGGACATTATTAAACATTAGTGGGTAATCCAGAGGAAGATTTTGTCGGGTTGATAAGTGTAAGAACTGAGTTTTTGATGCATTAAAAATAACAAGATTATTTTTACCCCAATCAGAGATATGAGCCAAGTCAGACATTAGGTGTGCCATAGCCTCATCCCTTGTTTGCTGAAGTAAC
>JAGKTI010000195.1:133732-148225 GCA_018397915.1 Birgus latro | reverse complement strand
ACACAGGATGTTAAAGCAATTGGACGATAGTTAGAGGGTTGGGAATGGTCACCCTTCTTTGGGACTGGCTGAATGAGAGCAAACTTCCAGCAAGAAGGAAAGGTACAAGTTGAGAGACAAAGGCGAAAGAGTTTACCTAGGCAGGGTGTAAGCACAGAAGCACAGTTTTTGAGGACAACAGGAGGGACTCCATCAGGCCCATATGCCTTGTTAATATTGAGGCCAGTGATGGCAGAAAATACATCAGCTGAAGAAATTTTAATGCCAGTCATGAGGAAGTCTGAGGGGGGAAGTGATGGAGGAACAGCACCGGAATCGTCTAAGGTAGAATTGGAGGAGAAAGTCTGAGCGAAGAGTTCTGCTTTATCAGTAGAAGAAATAGCTACAGAGCCATCAGAGTAGAAAAGAGGAGGGAAGGATGATGAGGTAAAGTTGTTAGAAAGGTTTTTGGCAAGGTGCCAAAAGGAGCGAGAAGAATTCGAGTTGGAGAGTTGGGAACATTTAGCACGGATGAAATTATTTTTAGCAGAGCGAAGAACAGACTTAGCACGATTCCGGGCAGAAATATAAAAACGATGTGATTCAGGGGTGGGTTGGCTCCGGTACCTTTTAAAGGCCCTCTCTTTGTTACGGACAGCATTAGAACAAGCGTGATTAAACCAAGGCTTTCTTGCATTAGTCAGAGGATATGAGAAAGGAATGTATGCTTCCATGCCCGAGAGAATAACCTCCGTAATGCGCAGGGCACACTCAGATGGCTCCCGGCCATGGAAGCAATAATCATTCCAAGGAAAATCAAAGAAGTACTGCCTGAGGGCCTCCCAATCTGCAGCTCCAAAGTGCCATAGGCGGCATTTCTTTGGAGGGTCCACAGGTTGTACTGGAGCAATAGGACAGGTTAAGGTAATAAGGTTATGATCGGAGGAGCCCAACAGAGAGAAAAGATTAACAGTGTAAGCAGAAGGATTAGTTGTTAGGAAAAGGTCAGGTATGTTGGAACTCTCTCCAAGGCGGTCAGGGATACGGGTAGGGTGCTGTACAAGCTGCTCTAGGTCATTAAGGATAGAAAAGATGTAGGCTTGTTCACCAGGTGGATCAGTGAAAGGAGAGGAGAGCCAAAGGTGGTGGTGAACATTGAAATCTCCTAGAATGGAGACTTCAGAGAAAGGAGAAATGGATAGAATGTGTTCCATCGTAGAAGTAAGATAGTCAAAGAATTTTTGATAGTCGGTAGAATTAGGAGATAAGTAAACAGCACAGATATATTTAGTCAGAGAATGACAGGAGAGCCGAAGCCAGAGAGTAGAGAATTCAGAAGAATCAAGTTCAGGAACACGAGAGCAAGAAAGATCGTTGCATACATATACACAACAGCCACCTTTGGCTTTGAAATGAGAATAGAGAAAGTAGGAGGATACAGAAAAGGGTTTGCTGTCAGTTGCCTCAGACAGCTGAGTCTCAGAAAGAAAGAGAAGGTGAGGTTTAGAGGAGAAGAGGTGGTGCTCAACAGAGCAAAAGTTAGAGGAAAGGCCGCGAATGTTACAGAAATGAAGAAGGAGTGAGTCAGACAGTGGTTCCAGGCAGCTCCGAGAGTCGTCACCGGGAGAGGGGCAGATGGTGGGGGCATTTATGGTCCCCCCCCTGGGGACTCCGAGGCACGATTTTTAGTAGCCATTTTTTAGAAAAAATTTGAAAAGGAAGTGTAGTGTGTAGCGTGTATGTAGTTTGGTGTTGACAGTTAGAGAATCTTGTATTGGAGAGCATGCTGGTCTATTCTCTGTGTTACTGAGACACTGAAAAAGTTCAGCAAAGGGGGATGGTCAGGAACAAGTCCTGAGGGCTGATGAAATGGGAGCTCCAGCTCTCCCTGTCATCAGCTTTCCATCCTCCTTGGGAGTACTGCCCTGCTCGACTGGTGCTACAGTCTACTCTCTAAAAGTGAAGATGAAGAGGAGCTACAAGGCTTAGTGAATGAGTTTGGGATACTGTGTAAGAAACAGAATCTAAAGGTGAATTTGGGGATGAGTAAACTTATGGTCTTCGAGAGAAATGAAGTCAGTGAATGTACAGTGAGGCTGGATGAGGAGGAAATGGAAAATGTGAGCGCGTTTAAGTACTTGGGTAGTGTGGTGAGTAAGGATGGAAGTTTAGAGGGTGAAGTGCTTGAAATGGTGCAGCAGGGAAGAAAGGTTGCTGGTTCCTTGATAGCAGTGATAAGAAACAGGGAAGTGAGCATGGAAGTTAAAAAGATACTACATGGAGTACTGTGATACCAACTTTAACGTATGGAAGTGAAGCTTGGACCTTGTTGGAGGGACAGAAGTCAGGTGAGAGCATTGGAAATGAGTTTTTTGAGAGGAGCATGTGGAGTCACATGGAGAGAGACTGACAAATGAGAAAGTGAAGGAGCATTGTGATGTGGATGTGATAGGAAACATTAGGAGAAACACAGTGAAGTGGTTTGGACATAAGGAGAGGATCGAGAGCAAGAGACTGACAAGGAGAGTGTATGTAAGTGAGGTGGAGGGGGAGGCCAAGGATGAGATGGAGGGATGGAGTGGAGAGGTATATGAGAGAGGGGGGTGTGAGCTGGGAGCAGGGCAATGAAATGGCGGGGGACAGGGCGACATGGAGGCGATCTGTATGTGGCCACCCCTTACATGATTAAGGTGTCCGGTGATAGATAGACATATAACAATGAGAGGCTTACGTACGTATATTCTATTTTACTTGGACACTTATAGCAATACAACTTTCGTATGTTTATTCCATTTTACTTGTTTCAAGGCTTGGATGGGTAGAGGGCTGGACAGTAGTTGACAAGGATGCCATATTGCCAAATTTCACCAATAGCTTAGGAAAGCAAATGGTCGGAAGTTAGGGTACATAATGACACCCATGTCCTCACGCACGGACGTTATGTAATGTTGCCTGCCAGTTATGGGTTAATACTGTGTTAGGTGGTGGCACATCAGAACTGCGGTACATGTCGTTTATCAGTGTGGTAATTCAAAAATACTCTCTTTCCCAAAACAGCCTTGTTTCTTTTTAAAACTCTCAATACTTGGGGCTTTCACAACTTCTGGTAAAGAGTTCCAATCATCAGCTATCCTTCTTGTAAATGAGTGCTTTCTTACTTCAAGCCTTGAGAGCTGTTTCTTCAACTCAAGGTGATGTCCTTTTGTGCTGGAGTCGTGGAGCTCAAATAATATTTCTCTCTCAGTTTCTACGTGACCTTTCATTATTTTATACACCTCCATCATGTCATTCCTTTTCTTCCTGTAGTACAGTGAGAACAACTCCAACTCGCTAGTCCATTCCACTATTTTCAGAAATTAATCGAGTTGCTGTCCTCTGTACCGCCTCCAAACTGTCCATATCCATCTTAAACCTTGCTGACCACACTGAAGTACATACTCCAAGATTGGTCTAACCATTGAGCAATACAGTCTAACCAACATTTGACCATCCAGATGTGTAAATTTTCTTCTTATTACTCCCAGAACATTGTTGGCTTTCTTGATTTTGGTTGCCTCTTGCTTGTGAAATGTTAAATCATTGTCCACTAGAATCCCCAAATCTATCTCCACCATGGTCTCTGATATCTCCTTTATACCATTTTGAGTTACCGTAGTATATCTGCTCCATGGGTTATTTTCTCCAAAATGAATCACCTTGTATCTACCTACATTAAACTGCAGCTGCCAGTCTGATGTCCAGGAACACATATTATCTATATCATTTTGTAGGGCTTGGATTTGTGTTTGTGTTTTCACCGTACCATACAACTTTGTATCATCAGCAGATATCTTTAGCATTGCCTTAACTACATCTGGCATGTCATTTATATATATGACAAAAAATAATGGTCCCAGCACATTGCCCTGTGGTACACCACTTGACACAGGCTTCCACTGTGAATACTCCCCTTCAACGACTACATCTTGCCAACATCCAGTAAGAAAATCTTTTATCCATTCCAGTACTTCTCCACCAGATCCTTATGATTTTATTTTACTAAACAATTTAAAGATGTGCAACTTTATCAGAAACTTTACTGAAATCATAATACAGGTTCGTTCTTATCCTACATATCAGTATGACCATTCCTTCTTCTTTACCAGCAGCTGAAGTACGCATGATCTACCGGGTAAATCCTTACTGATTTTTACAGAATAAATCATTATCCATCATGTGTTTAATCATCTGTAACAATGGACTTCATAACTAAAACATACTACTGAAGTTAATGTAACTGGTCTGTAATTGTTGGCACAGTTCCTGTTACCACTCTTAAATATTGGCATTATTTAACCTTTCTTCCAGTCATTAGGAAGTTTCCCATCACTTTTGGAAAATGCCATATCTCATAAACAGTCTGCTGTGCTACTGCTTGCTTTTTTCATTACCCTGGGATGTTTTCCCAGTTCTGTCAGATAAAAGCAGCAAGTATTTTAAGGGAAACAAAGTTGCGAGAGAAGTTTATAGAAGTAATAGTGATGCAGCCGTGGCTCAGTGAGTTAGAGCGCTCCGCTCTGGCCGCAGGGTCGGAGGATCGAATCCACCCAAGGGTCATTGGTAGACATCAGGAAGGGAATCCGGTCATAAAAAAATGCTACACGCTCCAATCCAGAAGTCCTCTATCCAGGGGCAACGCCTTAGCCCTTCGGGGATACGATGCGTAAAACCATTTTTTTTTTTTTTTTTTTTTTTTAAGTAGTGATATTTATGCTAATGCCTGTGAGGTGGGTCCTTCTGTGTTTATTTACTTTTTTGTTTTTTAATTCTTTTTCCTTCGGGAGCCAAGGCTACCTCACCTCATCCTTATGTGGAAAAAAAAGATGAGTGATGGTGAGGATGGTGGTGGTGGTGAATGGCTTTTCAGCAAAATATTAAATGCTGCTTTTTCCTTTACAGGAGGGTGTGGGACATACTGATATATAGAAGAGCTACTTGCCAGCCACTACAATAATGGAGCGTGCTGTATGCCAAGAGCAGTTCTGATAGTAACAACAGCAGCCACAGTCCTTTCAAGCTTACATCAGCCTTACTGGCACAGTTTGAAGGTAAATATATCTATCTGCATCTGTCTATCTATCTGTGTCTTTATCTGTCTGTTTATGTATATCCAGATGCCTTTATCCCATAAGGAGTGGCCTTAAACAGATCACCTTCACTCATATTAATTACTGTATAGTGGTATGAAATGCTTTTTTGTGGATATAGAAGCATATGAGGTAGAGTCAGGATTCTGGGGCTTCGATGGTGAGTGAGTGAGAGTTTGGACCATTTACCTTGGCAGACTTTTTATTATTTTCTCTCTTTATCAGCTTTTTTCTTGCTCACTGGATTCGACCTTACCTCATCCATAGGTGTGAAAAAAGATCTAGGTGATAATGGTTACAATGATGATGACGATGACAATGAAGATTATGATGGTGGTGAGTGGCATTTCAGAGTATAACATTATATGGTGCTTTTTGCTTTCCAGGAGAGTGTAGGATCGTATTAAGCCACAGACCAGAGATAACTATGGTACCAGCTGCAACAATAGTGGAGCTTTGCATATAGGTATGAGTGGAGACATTAATAAAAGCCAGTCTTCAGAAATTTGCCTCCACCATACAGTCACAACATGAAGGTATGTTTAACATTAATTATTGTGTTATTCCTTTATTGTTTTCATTCTAACATTACCTAAATTTGCCATCTCCCCAGTGTTTAGTTTTAACAACGGATTGACACTAGATTATTATGTTAATCATGAATAAGCGGTGTGAAAATGTAAAGGTAGCAATAAATAACAATCACAGTCCTCACAAGTTTATGTCAACCATACGTGCACCATTCCAGTATGTAGGTAAGACACATAATTACTGTACTATACCTTTTTACTATGTCTAGGCCTTAAATTGCTGCCAGGTACTTCACCTTGAATGCTGATCTGTAAAAATAGACTCACTCTAGTACAGGCATACCCTGGTTTAACGATGCAATTGGTTAAGTTAAAACCCATTGCTAGATGGGATATCGTACCTCAGGGTAGATTTAACATGTAACGAACAGGGATGCGTTTTTGAGCCTTCGGTTCCCCCCAACCAAGTCCTAAACCTATCCAAATGAGTCCAAAAACAAGTTTCTAGCTAACCTAAACCCCCAAATCGCTTTAAAACATGCTAAACTAAGCCTAAAAGTAGTTTATAACTCACCTAAACCCAAAAATAAAATTGCAAATCATCAAAAGTAAGTCTGGTAAAAATCAAACTTAGTAAATAGTACCCAAAATGACAATGTTCACCCCAGCTATGACAAAAATACTTTAATCTAAGTCTATAAATCAACCTAAACACAAAATTTAAGTCAATAATATCATTCATATCCGTTAAAAAGAAAAAGAAAAAAAATCATTATACCGGGCTTTGACCATCATTGAGCGGGGTAGGGTGGTTCTACCCCCACCCGGGCTTTGACCATCATTGAGCGGGGTAGGGTGCTTCTACCCCCATCTGGGCTTTGACCATCATTGAGCGGGGTAGGGTGGTTCTACCCCTATCGCTATGCAGGGGTATTGTGTCTTGGGGTCTGATGCTAGTCGTGAATAAGTACTGTGGAGTGGATGTAGAGCCATTGCACTGGCTTTGCCTGTCACTGAGCTATGATAAATATGGTGCAAAAAGACATTTATCTGGGTCAAGTAAAGAAAAAAATAATAATTGTATAATCTGGCAGGGAAGCCACACACATATATTGGTGCCACCACATGAAGACATCCCATTCCAGCTCCCAGCCATCTACAGATAAGGTTATACAGTTTAGGAGAGGTTTTTCAAACAAGAAGTGTTAGATAAAGTCTGCATTACCAAACTCCTTCACTTCAGAGGCTTAGTAAAATATCTGGTATAGCCCTTTCACCTTAACCTGTCCCATATTTTTCCATCAAAAATTGTTAGATACAGCTTGCATAATCCCCATTAATGTAAATAAGTTACATGATAGTCCTCTTATCTGAACTTGCACCGTCTCTCAGTTTTCCCCTTCGTTCCTCACAGCGACAGCCCCCACCTCTCACTGATTTCCAGTTTGACTCTCCCACTGTTTTTGTTTCCATTCTTTTCACTTTTCTTACTGCTTTTCACATTGTACATTTACCGGGTACTGGTAATTATTTCCCCCACTCCCTTCTATCTCAGTGCTCTGTTGCCATATTATGGCTTGGTGCTAGTTCCTCTTTTATTCCTTCTTTCTTCACCTTTCACATGCTTTCCATGGCACTTCTTTGTGACTAGCATCATGTTCTTGGGTCAACCCCCTCACGCACAATGATAAAACAAGTCAAAATGGTGTTAGGCTGAGGAGGAACCGATGACACACTTGTCAGTGTTGGTCAGACGGGATGCCGATTAGGCAATTTTGGACAAAAATGTTCATCAAAAATTAAGTTTTAGCATGAAGTGCATCAATCTTTGCTGCATCATAGGGGAAGGTGTCTAATTCAAGGCCAACACTCTCAACTAGTCAGCCTTCTCTCAGCTTTTGGCGGGGGGGGGGTGCGTGTGTGTGTGTTTTTTTGCGATTTACTTGAAAACTATTTGTCCTGTCAAAATTCCGAAGACATCCCGTGAAAGCTCTTGAAATCATGCATGGAGACATATGCTTAGCTCTTGTATGGTGTGGGCAAAACATTGGGTCAGGGTGTTCGGAAGTTATTTTCGCTGTGGAAACAGTTCTCACAGCATTTCGGTAATATCATTGTACTTTTACTCATCAGTTTTGTGTGTTTTTATTAGCTTTTCATGTAGTATAAACATCAGCGAGAATTATGGTATACAATTTATACCAATATAACCAATTTCTGGGGCAAATAAAACCCATGGGAATGTTTTCCTTTGTGCTTGAGTCCAGGTTTCTGTCGCGGCATTTTCTCTAATCGTGTCACACAAACTTACAAATATCTTTAGGTGAGTGAAGGGGTTACTTTACTATCACAGCAGTAGGGAGAGATGGCAATTTTAGGCCAAGGTAGTGTAAAAGGATTATATTGGTAATACTGGCAAAAATAAAGCATATGTTATACATTCATAGGGTTAGGAGGCACATTTTTCTGTAGTTTACCCTAGATATTAAATAATGTTGCTGTTGCTGTTATTATTATTGTTTTTGCTGGTGTGGCCGTAGGTACATGTGAATCTGAACCCAGCAGACTTCAGGTTTTAGTTGTTCTTCTGTAGTCTATCATCCTTCTTTCAGAAAGTAGGGAGGCAGTTGAGGGACATTTATACAATTGCTGCCTTGTTGCAGGCAGGTCC
The DNA here is from genome assembly GCA_018397915.1 of Birgus latro. Taxonomy (NCBI): domain Eukaryota; kingdom Metazoa; phylum Arthropoda; class Malacostraca; order Decapoda; family Coenobitidae; genus Birgus; species Birgus latro. Next base: position 139,919 of record JAGKTI010000195.1, on the reverse strand, counting down.
TATTATACAAATGCGATATGTTAATGGAGGAATGCTGGGGTAGGGAAAATGTGTAGAACTGAGTGAAAAATAGGATCATGAAAACACATATAATGAAGTGAATAATAGGATCATGAAAACTTGTATAATGGAGTACATAACTTGCTGAACAAAATAAGAGTTAGTTCGTGCTCGCATCACCACATTTGGGTCAAACTTGCCCATTTTCAGATAATCGGTTGTTTCTCATGCAGCAGATGCGTGTATAATGGGGTCCGCGTGTATATCAGTGCCACCACTTGAAGGATCCCCTCTCCAGCACCAAAAATATCATTAAAAGTGATTGTACCTGACTGGCTTGTTATCACTGGAGAGAACTGAGCCACTCACAACTTGAATACTAAGTCAATGCAATGAGCCATAATTGTGGAGTTGGAATGAGTCTTCATGGTTACAGTCAAATTAGCCCTCCAGTCTGACTGCTCTTGACCATCATCTGTGCTGAACAGGGATTAGGGGTTTTTGTCAGATTATAGGAAGCACACTTATAGTAACAAAGACTTATTGTGCACATCATTGTCATAACCATCAATTTTTCTCATCTTCAGGTAAGATTAAGTAGGTTACAGAAAGCCAGGAAAAGGAAAGAATATGATAGTGGGAGAACTGATTACCAGCGTGACCAGTGAAATGGGCCACACACTCATTCATTCACCATTTAAGGCCCTGGAATCGTGGTTCAACCTGATAGTTACACCAGACTACTTGTATCGCAATATTTACCTATCGGACAGTCACCAAAATGAAATGAGCCATACACACATATTCATTCACCATCCAAGTCTCCCAGAGTCCTGTTCAGCCTGATAGGTACACGTGTCTGCATATAGTTTAATATTTAGCCATCATTATAATATTAACTGTAACATTTATTGGTAAGTTTTATATTTCTGACCAACATTTTCTCGTCTCTTCCAGTAATAAGCAGTACGAAGAATGTCAAGATCAGCAACTCTTCTGTAAACATCTCTACAAGCTCGTCATCATATCTTCCGTCCATGGACAACTACCTACTTCAAGATGACATCTGGCTACAGATAAATAAATAGATCATTATATGTAGTCCTCATTATAAGGCTCATTTTTTAATCATTATTTTTTGCCATTAGCTCCACAGTAATGAACAGAAAAAAAATGCCATTGATATCTCTTGAAGCTGATTGGCTGGTTTACAGTGGTAGGTTAGTTTGCAAATCATTCACTCACTTGATGTAGTGCAGCCTACTTCTTCCATCACATCTACCATTCTTTTTTCTAAGTCAGCCCTCCTCACATCCTGTTCTCCCCATCCTTCCTGTAACTGTTTCTTACTCTCCTTTACACTTCAGGTGGCTCTGCACTAAATGACAAGCCAGATTTTATATTTTAGATGATCCAGGATCTTTTTCATTTATATTCTCTTTGGTGTACAAGTCAGATAAACTTACATAAGATTTGCTTCTTAGAAGTTTCATTGGTAACTTATAAAATTGATTTGCCATTTTCCCCAAATTATAGCACCAGTTACTTGTAAAAAGTTGAGGTAGGGTTGAGAGAGCCAGAAAAAAAATTGGTAGAATGAGATACCATCCAAAGTTTGCCCAGTTGAAATAGCCACAATCCCATTTACCCATTATTGAGGCCCACAGAATCATGGCTCCACCTGATAGGTCTAAAAACAGTCCACACATATTTTGTGCAGTTGACCAGAATTTACCAAATCAGTTGAGTGGAAGAAATTATGATATTTTGCAACACATCCCTAGCTTATAATGAGGGCTACTAAGTGTTTGAGAAATATTTACCAGTTTATCCCCTCAATCCGATGATTTCCTTTTTTTTTATATATGGTTTCATTATCTCTAGGCAGTATTATTTTAATTAGGAGAGGCGTTTAGAGCTTAAGGCTCTTGAATTGTTCAATAATATCCTTAAGTTCAAATATGCATCATTGGATTGAAGGGTCTAATAAGTGCTCCCAGCGTAGTCAATATTTAGACTGCAGTTGAAATAACATCACAGGTAAGATGGCCTTGATTTTGTTTAGTTATTAAGTTTAACCCAGTGAGTCTGGTTATGTCTTGTTCATTTTATTCATGCCATCTCTTGGACTTATTTTATTCAGCGTAGGATGGGCCTTTTCAGCTATCATTAATTTGTTTTCTGTTGACATGGACCTGTACCCTCGTGCCCAGTTATAGTCATAACAGAGGATGTGACTAGCAACCAAGGAGACTTATTTCCACCTTGTAACTAGAGGCTTGAATTTCACACTACAGCAACTTACAATTTGTGTAGTAAGCAGTCCAGTTCTGTCAGATAAAACCAGTTGTATAGAGTTAGATACAGCCTTGATAGAGCCCTTAATTACCACAGGCCATAGATACAGCCTTGATAGAGCCCTTCAGTATCGCAAGTCATAGATACAGCCTTGATAGAGCCCTTCAGTATCGCAGGCCATAGATACAGCCTTGACAGAGCCCTTCAGTACCACAGACTTTAAATACAGCCTTGATAGAGTTCTTCAGTACCACAGTCCTTAGATACAACCTTGATAGAGCCCTTCAGTATCGCAGGCCATAGATACAGCCTTGATACGGCCCTTCAGGTCCACAGGCCTTAGATACAGCCTTGATAGAACCTGTCACTACCACTGGCCTTAAATATAGTCTTGATAGAGACCCTCATTACCACAAGCCTAAGATACAGCCTTGAGAGCCCTTCAGTACCACAAACCTTCCCTAATGTGAATACAATAACCTCTTAATGGCAAGAATAAAATGTTTAAATTTTGTCATCCAGATTCATAAGGTTAAGGGTTGCTTCCACAGTCTGTTTACATACCATTGAAGGAGAAAAAGTCCTACAATGTGTTCCATTGGTAAGCTATATATATATATATATATATATATATATAAGGATTTATAGTAACCATTCTTAATGATTTGCCTGCTCAGCAGTGTAGTAAAATTCATTAGACAGGTGTGGAACTCACTTGGGATTCCATAGTAATTTTTTTAAATTTCATAGTGGTGGTTTTAGTGCTCACCAGTATACAAAGCCTTATTGGACACTTTGCAGCTTTCAGAAGACTCCGTGGTCATTATTCAGTTAATACTCTTGTAAGTGATTCTGATGTTAATCAATATGCTAAGCCTCTTAGGAGAGGTATGGAATTCACTGAGAATCCATGGTTGCTTTTCTGATAGTGTTTACGTTCATCACTGCTAAAGGCACTAGTAACTTGAAGCATTGAAACATCTGAGACAGTGGAAGCAGACCAAAAATTTGTATTGTTTCTTGCATTGCTGAGTAAGTTTAAAGTACAGTAAAATCATCAGTACTTAGAAACCATTTTATGCAGAATAGGATTACTTATAACAGGGTGCTCAGCCAGTCACAGAGACCCATTGGCAGAATATGTCAGGGCCTCCTTCAGGTGAAAATGCTACATTAATTATTTTTCGGAGGCTAAGGGATCTGTATGCACCATATGTTGGGAGTGCAATGCTGTATAGTAGTGAGACCTGGGCAGTAAGGAATGAGGATATTCATAGGCTCAAACATACGGAAAAGTTACTGATTAGGTGGATGTATTGTGTGTCCTTGAATGCAAGGCTTGGAGGGCTAGGTTTATGATTGAAGTGTTGAGAGGTAGGATGGGACTGGAGTGTATTTGTATTGTGATGAGGAGTGGTATATCGAGATGATTTGGGCATGTGAAGAGAATGGAGGTTGATAATTGGGTATGGAATGTGAATGTTAGGGGTAGGGTTGGGAGAGGCAGACTGAAAAAGACCTGTGACTAGATCATTGAGTATGATTTCAGGCATAAGAGACTGAATAGGGAGGCTGCCAGAGATTGAGCAGTGTGGAGAGCCGTCATTAGGTGACCAAGTCCAACACATGCAAGCATATTGGAGCCTTTTACTGTAACTGCAGTGTAATGCACTAACACTTAAATTTTAATCATTAGTATCGTAATTGCTTGTTGTTATGGCCCCAGGGTTGTCTGAATATGAACCCAGTAGACTGAAAGCTGAAGTTGTCCTTGACGAGGATTCTTTAAGGGGATAGTGAATGACTAGAGGGACATATGTATAACCAGGCATCAGAACTGTGTGATTGTATTCATACATCCATGAGCAGGCACATGTAAAATGCAGATGTATACTGGTATGTATAGATATAGAGGATAAAAACAGTGCAGTGTGCAGCCTGCCAAGTCTGTTGAATAGGAAGTTTGACCATTTTGCAAAAAAAAAAAAAAAAAAAATGAGCACCCATGTTCTGGAAGCAGTGTTAGGTGTCTTTACTTATTTCTGTTCAGTGTAATACATGTATAATAATTTATTTCACACCATTTAGGACAGTAGAAATGTTCACCCCTTCAGTCTGAGTATGCTATTTTATTTTTTCCCAAAGCCATCCATCATCTCTCCCAGGAGTGTAGGAACCCTTGGCTAGACTGTTCATTCAGGACATCAGCTTTGTTTTATTCTTGCTGCCACCCATCCATTGTCCATCCCATTCTTGTGCTAGGAGTGTAGAGGTCCAAGGCTAGGCTGTGAAAAGTGGGCTATGGCAGAGGAAGTATGTGCCTTGGCGATGAGTGTTGTAGGTGGGCCAGTAAGGTGCAGGTTCAGAGATGAGGAGGTAGCGAGAAATGGACAGGGTGGACCAAAATGAGTCAGTAGGATTGGTTATCAAAATTACAGTTCTCTCACCTCAACTTGTCCCAGATTTTCATCCTTTATTGGCTTATTTTGCATAGCTCAGTGGCAGAATCAGATAATGCAATGACTCTACATTCTTAACAGAGCACTGCTCTGTGAATAGGATCATATTCTAGTGTTGATTTGTTACTGCAGCTTAGCATTCAGAGTGTATTGATGGTCTCTCATTGTGTGACCTCGGGCAGCAAGGCCCACCTCCCGAGTACTCGCTCGCGATAGGACGCAGCCTGCGTCGAATGGTAACACAAGGGTTAAGGTATACTTGGGATAATATATTGCAAAGGAAGAGGTGTTATATTTCCTACAACTCTCGGAATACTGCTTGTATCTTTCGGATAATATATTGCAAAGGAAGAGGTGTTATATTTCCTACAACTCTTGGAATACTACTTGTATCTTTCAGTCCCTCGTACTTGCGATTGTGTGTTAGGTTTATTTCAAGAGTTTGTTGTAAGTCCATATTGTTATGTTCTTGTTTGCTGTTGACTCCTTCAACCCAGAGATGTACTTGTTTTATGCTTGGTACCCCTTGGTGATTTTATTTAACATATGGGAAACTTCTGATAATGAAGGCTTTATCTAACTCCTCCAGTTCAGGAAGTGTAATCCTAAGCTTAATATAATCATCAGGACAGAGCAAGAATAAAATGAAAATGACACACTCAGACTGAAGGGCTAACTGTGGTCAGGATTTATGGTAGGTTTAGAATCACTTCCACTTTTCAGCATGTGTACTAACAGTTTCTCTCTTCTTTTCAGGTGGCTGCAGACTTCATCCTTTCCCTCAGTCCTTCCTCCCTCCCCATCCTTTCCTTGTACCTTCCTCTTTCCCTCCACCCCTCCAGATGTGAGCTGATGCAGCATCCCAGGAGTGGCTGCCCCAGGAATCATCGATCTTCCCTCTATCTTTTCTCTCTCTCTCCTTCTCTCTTGTGTGTGTGTGAGTGCCTGGGGCTTGTATTCTCATTGGTTAAGGGGCTCACTAGCACCTCAAAGGAAATGATTTATTTTTCATATTACACCTATAAGATACTTAGGTCAATATGTACAAATAATCTGTCAAGGTTGAGGTGGTAGGGAGTGTCCTTAACCAGTGGGAATATGAGCCATGATGTGCAGGGGTGGTGGGGGAAGGGAAAGGGCTGGGAGGGAGGGAGGGGAGGGGTGGGCAGGGGTTTAGATAGGGACAGATACCCAATCCCCAGGTGGGATTATACGGGGCTGGCTTGCCGGAGGGGCAATCTGTCTTCCCATCTCGGCTCCAGCTCATCGCTTCTCTCTCTTCCTCCCAGCTTAACCGCCTTTCTCTTCCCCCACCTGGACCGCTCCAGGCTTGGGTATCCCCCCCCACCCATCACCTCCATCCAGGGTGATCTGACTCAGTCCCTTACCCCAGCCAAGATGGTGGTGGTTGTGGCAGTGGTGGGAGTGAG
>JAGKTI010000195.1:100352-118433 GCA_018397915.1 Birgus latro | reverse complement strand
GAAGCCCTCTCACGTGACTTCAGAGATGGACTCCCATGGGAGATGTTGTATGCTGATGATTTGGTGTTGATTGCTGAGAATGAAGGGGAGGCTGAGGAAAGATTTAAGAAGTGGAGAGATGGTATGGGGCACAAGGGCTTAAGGGTAAATGCAGATAAAACAAAAGTGATGATATCTAGGGTTGGTGGCGGTACAATCAGAGGAGAGGGAGAGTGGCCATGTGCAGTTTGCCACATGGGTGTGGGAAGTAATTCCATCTTGTGCAGTGTTTGTGATAGATGGGTGCACAAGAGATGTAGTGGTATTAGAGGTAGACTGCGAGATAATGCTGATTTCATGTGTGCGGTGTGTCATGGAGAGCAGGTGGAGATTGTTAGGCGTGAGAGGGTTGAATTTGCAGGTGAGTCTCTTGAGTGTGTGGAGGAGTTTTGTTATCTGGGAGACATGTTATGTGCCGGAGGTGGGGCTGGAGTTAGCTCGGTTGCTAGAGTGAGAAGTGGTTGGAAGAAGTTCAGGGAGCTGTTGCCTCTCCTGACATTGAGAGGACTCTCCTTACGTGCTAAGGGGTCTTTGTATGCAGCATGTGTTAGGAGTGTGATGCTGTATGGTAGTGAGACCTGGGCAGTAAAGGAAGAGGATATTCGCAGGTTTAAACGTACAGAAATGACAATGATTAGGTGGATGTGCAGTGCGTCCCTCCGTGCAAGGCCTAGGGGGGCTGGGTTTACGATAGAAGAGTTGAGAGGTAGGATGGGACTGGAGTGTATTGGTGTTGTGATGAGGAGAGGTAGGCTGAGGTGGTTTGGACATGTGGAGAGGATGGGGGATGATAATTGGGTGCAGAGGGTGAGAAGTGTTAATATTGGGGGAGGGGTTGGGAGGGGTAGACCGAGAAAGACATGGGACGAGGTCATTAAATGTGACTTAGGGTTAAGGAACTGAATAGGGAGGCTGCCAGAGATCGAGCAGAGTGGAGAGCTGCCGTTAGGTGACCAAGGCCGACACATGCAAGCATGTTGGAGCCTTCAAAAATGAAAACGAAATGTAAACGAAAACGTAAAACGAAAATGTAATTATTGTACATTACACAAAATACATGACAGACTTGTGGAGATGGCTCAGTCTGCTGCTGTGGGCAAGGCTGTGGCAGTGAAAACTGGAAATAAATATCAGTCTGCTGCTGTGGGTAAGGGTGTGGCAGTGGAAGTACATATGAATAAATGCTTGGTTTTAAGGTAAGGATGGAGAATGAGACTAAGCAGAAGAGTGTATGTGAGTGAAGTGGAAGAAGAGAGGAGGAGGGGAAGATCAACGATGAGATGGAGTGATGGAGTGGGTATATGTGACGGGAAGAGGGTGAGTTGGAGGAAAGGCACCTAAAGTTATGGAAAAGAACAAAGCAACATGAAGGGAAATTGTTTGTGATTCATCACTTCTGGGGTTAAGGTGTTTGGCAATATACAGATAAACAGATGGGGCAGATAGTGGTAACACCAACTAAGCCATCTCCACAACACAAAGGAGACTGCACAGTGGAGTGGGAGAGGAGTGTTATATGAACTATCTAGTATTATCCTCTTATACATTTCTTACCCTACACTTCAAAAGCCTGCTACAGTGGGTTGGGGCAGATCACTTCTCGAGTCACAAAGTGGTGTTCCTCAATGCTATGAATTAGTTGGCTGTCTAATATGGACCAATCAGCCTATACAGTAATACTTTTTGCTTATTTATAAAATATTCATCATAACCTAATTTAACATCACATATTTTACAACATACTGTTCAACTGCAGACATAATCACTGACCCACTACAACATATAAAAATAAAATACAATAAAGAACAATGCTGTCTGAAATAAAGTAATGTGACCTGCACAGCCTAACAAAATACAATCACCACTACCACCACCTTACTGATGTTATTAGCATAAATCAACTACTGTACACTAACTCAAAAAGGCATCTGTGCATAATGTGTCAATTAGGGAGACTGAACTGAAATGAATACAGAACCAAAAACTACTTGATGTGAGGGTTGTGTTCCAGACACAAAGTGAGAGTTGTGTTCCAGAAACAAAGTTTGGGTTCCACACACAAACTGAGGGTTGTGTTCCAGAATCAAGATAAGGGTTGTGTTCCAGGAACAAATACTATCTTTCTTAATTATTAAGACAACATCCAAAGACTGAGTATAAACATCAGAATGAGCATGTGCATACAAAGTTGTTGTTGTTGCTGTTGTTGAACAGCCTTGGTCTATCTGGCTGAGCAGACTCATTAACCACAAGGAAGCAACCACCCATGCTGGGCTGTCCTGTGCAATGAACCAATGTTCCCTTGCAGTGGACAATGCCTAGGCATGGAGAAGAGTGTGGAGGTTTGGTTCTCAGATGAACACCACATTTGCATCCCTCCACACTGTTAACAGCGGTACCATAGTCGACTCCACGTCACCCCATTATTTGGCTATATGGTTACCATCCAGCATTGTAAAGGTTTCCTGGGTTACAGAAAATCATTAGGCTTGTCACTCAATGCACAGCCACCTGAAGTAGAAAGAAAAGTAATAAAAAGTGACAGAAAGAATGGGAGAAACAGGAAGACAGTGGGGCAGACAAACACAGAAAGTGAATAACAAAGGTGAAGAAAGAAGTAGGCAGCCCTACAACAAGTGAGTGGATGATGGTCACCACCACCTACCACCATCGAGAAGTGATACAGGCATACCCTGGTTTAACAATGCAAATGATTGGATAAAACCCCATCGTTAGGCAAGGTATCGTATATCAGGGTACTTTTAACATGTAAGGCAATGTGAAGCATTTACCAGCCTTGGGTTTCCCCCCAATCCAAGCCCAAAACCCACCCCAATGAGCCCAAAAAAAAGTTTAAAGCCAATCTAAATGGCCTAACAGCTGTCAAGGAGGCTAACCTAAGCCTAAGCCTAATTAACTCACTAAAACCAATAAATAAAATCTGAAATCATCAAACATAAATCTGGAAAAAATCAAGCTTAGTAAACCATACCCCAAAATGATAATGTTCACCCCATCTCTGGCTAAAATACATTAATCTAAGCCTAAAAGCAGTTCATAAACTAGCCTAAACACACCATTTTTTACTATCATCAAATCGGTAAATAAAAATCAAAACCCATCGTTAAACCGGGGTTTGCATCGTTAGGTGGGGTATGGTGGTATTTCTACCACTACCATTAAGCCGAGGTATCGCATCTAAGGGTATCGTAAATCGAGGTATTACTGTACGTGTATATGCTTGAGAACTGTTTCAACCCTGACCCTTTGCTGCACATCCTGACCTCTTGGTAATGAACAATGGCATGTTAAGTAAATATTGCTTCCAAATTAATAACAACTATAAAATGACAAATGTTTCCAAAAATGGATGCTGAATATGGAATTATTATAATGAAAGTCTACAGCCAGGTACCAAATTATGCCACTAATTACGGAGGAGATATTACAAGGAAGGACATAGAAACAGAAGAGGAGGAAGAAATTATAAAAGAAATAAAACATAAAATTATATAAAAAATATGCAAGGGTAAGATAATCAAGAAAAGATAATTTTGTACTTTCCAACTTCTTGCTGATTTTATTGGCTAAATATAACTAAAATTTGAGATATTTCCTAACAACTCCTCCTCAACAACTTATTCTGCCTCTTCTACTCAATATCCTCTTATATGTTACTAATGCAAATTATGTTGATATTGAAAGTACTGTACAGTACAGTATACGAGAATTTTCATTTTGTTTTTGAAGGTTCCAACATGCTTGCATGCATCGGCCTTAGTCACCTAATACTGGCTCTCAATGCTGCGTGACCTATGGCAACCTCTCTGTTTCTCTTAACCCTGAGGTCACACTTAATGACCTTGCCCCAAGTCTTTTTCAGTCTATGTCTCACAACCCCACCCCCAATAATAACGCTTCTCACTTTCTGCACCCAATTATCATCCCCCATCCTCTCCATGTGCCCAAACCACTTCAATCTACCTCTCCTCATCACAACACCAATACACTACAATCCTACCTCTCAACTCTTCCATCGTAAACCCAGCCCCCCCAAGCCTTGCATGGACTGCACATCCACCTAATCATTGTCATTTTTTATGTTTGAGCCTGTGACTATCCTCTTCCTTTACTGCCCAGGTCTCACTACCATACAGCATAAACCCAGCCCCCCCAAGGCCTTGCATGGACTGCACATCCACCTGATCATTGTCATTTTTGTACATTTGAGCCTGAGACTATCCTCTTCCTTTACTGCCTAGGTCTCACTACCATACAGCATTACACTAAATATATATATATATATATATATATATATATATATATATATATATATATGTATGTGGTAGGTGGGGGCACTCACCATCCACTTATTCAATGTATTGTTGCTCTCAGGTTTCTGTCCTCTCCTTTCCTCCATCCTTCTTTTCTTCCATCCTCTTCTGTCTTTCTTTCCTCATCCTTCTGCCTACGGGTGACTTTACACTCCCTCTTCTCTCTCCCTTTCCTTCATCCCTTCCTCCTCCTCCTGCCTGTGGGTGACTCTACACTGAGTGACAAGCCAAATGGTTTCCTCTACACCAGGAAACCAGTTACTACATTGGTTGGTAACCATATAACCAAATTTTGGCACCTGGTGGTTTAGTGGGTAATTACAGTGCTCCAATCGGATTGAGCCGGTGCAGGTTTATATCCAAGGGATGGTTGGGGTTTATTGCTCAAGTAATGCCACTGAGGGATAAGTGTGGCTGGTCACTCTCATCTTAAATGTCAGGACCAACTTGCCTAGCCCCGGGCTCCTATGCTCCTCGTGGGGCAATGTAGGATTGGATGATGGCTGGATATATATTATAGATATATATATATATACTGTATATTGTATACCTATGCCAATACATACACAGTATACTTCTTACTACTATCCGAAAGACCAACATTCTTGTTATTCTGGAACAGTACTCTTATCAACAGCTATCCATGTGTCCAAACCTCTCGTTACTTTGGAATCCGTCTGTCTGTCTGTCCACCCGTAAATCCATCTACATCTGTCAATCTATCTGTTTATCTATCCATATACAGTACTCTCATTAACTGGTATAAGAGTGCCTAAATTTCTTGTTGCTTTGGCATCAATCAATCTTTCTATGTCTGTTTGTCTATGGCCATATGCCTTTATCCCAATGTGAAAGTCCAGAAACAAACTGTCACTAACAACCTGTCATCAAGCTGCCTTCCCTCCAATTCACACCAACTTCATTCATATTTTTCCATCCCATAAATCTACCTCATTGAAAAATCTCCTAGTCAGCCTCTCATTCTCCAACCTCTCCTCAGTCCCTCGCCCGACCAGCAACAGTTTTATTATCATCACAACCATCATCATCATCCAGATCTCTTTCCCCAGTTAATAATCACAACTTCCATCATCTGGAACCTTTTCACACCTAAAGATAACTGAGGCAAGACCCAGAGAGCAAGAAAAAAAAAATTAGAACCTAACCAAAAGTCTACCTATATAAACAGACCACACTTTCAGTCAATCATTATTCATGCCTCTGGAATCCTCCACCCTGCAGGCATACACATCCACAATATGCCCATCATACACTTATCAGCTAGAGTGTATTAAATGGACCACACTCTCATTCACTTGCCAATCCTGCCCCAAAAATCCTTACTCCACTTCACTGGCATAAATCTCCACACTTATGCACTTCAAAACACCTATGTACCTGCTATAAAGTGTTGAGGTGGAGAGGAATTTCTTCATGCCACAGCACTGATAATACAGCTACTGATGTAAGTGTTCCCAAGCTCCCTTCCTATCTACCCAAAGGAGGATGGTGGACTGAATGAGACTGGTAGTTTCAATCTACAAAGCACTGCATTCACATCCACATAAGCCTAGAGCCACAACAACAATAACAAGCGTCATGACTATATAACCCATTGGCCTACTTTAATATCCAGCCGTCCACTGGGTTCAAATCATCATCATCATGGCACCATCCAATTAAAATCAAGCAAGTTGTTCTTGTCTTTGACAATATATTTAAATATATCAAAGGGTGGCAAAGGGTGAGAACAGGTAATTAAACTGATGTAAGTGTTCAGTATGGGGAAGTCAATGCTCTACATCAAAGCAACAGTGCAGTGCCTCTAAGTGCAGTGTTGTCAGTCTAAGTGCGTCCATACTTCATTCACTTTAACTTGGCCTTTTTGCATTGTTTCATTCACTTTAATTTGGTGGAGATTATCGTCTTCATTCATTCATTTTAACTTGGCAGAGATTTATGTCCATTTACTGCCTACTTCCTGTAGTTCAATGGCAAATACAATAGTATGGCCCTCCATACTTTCCATACCACTATTTTAAAAGTAGCACTATATTTTAGAGTTGATCTCATCTCATAATTCAGCTTTCAAGATGGATATGAGATTATTGCCCCGAGCTTGACCTAGATAGATCATATAGCCCTTCTAGGGTTACAGGAGAGCCCAGCAAAGACAGCTTCTCCGGTGAAGAGCAAACTCTCGACCTCGTGATCTCAAGTCCAGCACTCTACCGCTAAGCCACTCTGCTCCCCTTTCAAGATGGAGAGATGACAGTTTTATCCCTAGTCAAAGTGAACAAAGTATAGTAGTGCATCTACAGTATCTACATGGTTAAAAAAAACTCTACTGTACCTGTTCTCATGATGCTGGATAGAGAAATCTTCAGGTCGTTGCACCTGGACAACCAAACAATGAGTCCAAAAATGTCCCAGAACTACATTTGTTACCTCCAAAAGGAGGCTGGTAGGCTGCAGGAGAGGGGTAACTACAGCCTCCAGCCCACTCAGTTCAGGTTCAGATAAGCCTGGGGCCACAACAACAACAGAACCACCTGTCCTCACCCTTTGCATATTTCAATTGTCTCAAGTTTTATCATTATTCTACAAATGATGTAAGATAAAATTAGTTCATACTACCTGTTAAGAAATCACCATATTGAAGTTAGCCATTTTTTTCCTAGTGGGCTGGGAGCTACAAAAAGAAAAATGAGTCCATTACTTCCAACAACTGACAGAAACTGATGGGAACAAAGAATCTGTTATGTATAATAAACACTGTAACAATGTAAGGGTGTCAGCTTGGACCAGGACTCTTACGAACTTGTCTTAGTATTTGCTACGAGTGATGTCTGTCTGCTTATAGTGCACTGTCTCTGTCTAACTCCACATGCTCCACATCCATATGAACACTACAACATTCTTTCACTTCCTCATTGGTCGGTCTCTCTCATATAATTCCACAGGAAAAAAAACTTACATAAACTACATGCATATACACATCCACATCAACACCACAACACACTCCTCACTTCCTCATTTGACTGTCACTCTCTCCACATAACTCTGCATTTTCTTCTAAATCTACTCTAACCTAACTAATCACCAAAAATTTAATCTTAAATAACCAAACTTATCCTAACATAACACAACCTGGCAGGCTAAAAAAAAAAAAAAAAATCCAACCATCCATTATCCAATCCTATGTCACACCACAGAGGAGCGTAGGAGCCCAGGGCTAGGCAAGATGGTCCTGACATTTAAGACAGAGTGACCAGCCTCACTCATCCCTGAGTGGCATTACGTGAGCAATAAACCCCAACCACCCCTTGGATATAAACCTTCACCAGCTCAATCCAATTGGAGCACCGTAATTACCCACTAAACCACCAGGCGCCAAAATTTGGTTATATGGTTACCACCCAGCCTAGCAAAAAAAAAAAAAAAAAAAAAAAAAAAAAAAAAAATCACCTAATCAAACTTTACCTGGCTACAAGGCTCCACATAACTCCACAAACTTCCCTAACTGAACTTAATCCAACCTTCAAACTAAATCTAACTTAAACTCTTAAACTACCCAACCTTCAAACTAAATCTAACTTAAACTAACCAATCTCCAAAGAATTAATCTTAAATAACCAAACTTAACCTAACATATCCCAACCAGGTAGACTAAAAAAGGAAGGGTAGTGGTGAACAGCAGGAATATTAAAGACACATGGAGAGAGCATTACAGCTGGTTGTTCAATGAGGAGTCTGACTGGGACATGGAAGATTTGGGGCCCGCAGATCCAGTGTTTGGCCCTTGGCCTTAGATTGGCACTGATACTGTGAGATGGGTAATGGGCAGAATGCAGGTGGGGAAGGCAGCAGGTGTGTATGGGTTGACTGCTGAAATGTTGAAAGGCCCGGGAGATATAGAAGTGAGGTTAGTCACTGACCCGATAAATACAATTACATATGAGTTTGCTGTCCTACAAAATTGACTGAAGAGTGTAACTGTAAGTGTGTACAAGGGGAAGGGTGATGCCCTGTAAAGAGAAAATTATAGAGGCATAAAGCTTTTAAACCCGATAATGAAGGTACCGTAATGGATAGAGTTCTAGAAGGTATGATTAAAGTAAGAGTTAATATTGATGAGATGTGGAGAGGATGGGGGATGATAATTGTGTGCAGAGGGTGAGAAGTGTTAATATTGGGGGAGGGGTTGGGAGGGGTAGACCGAGAAAGACATGGGACGAGGTCATTAAATGTGACTTAAGGGTTAAGGGACTGAATAGGGAGGCTGCCAGAGATCGAGCAGCGTGGAGAGCCGCCATTAGGTGACCAAGGCCGACACATGCAAGCATGTTGGAGCCTTCAAAAACGAAACGAAAACGAAACGATGCAGTTTGGGTTTATGCCGGGCAAAGGGACCACTGATGCCATATTCAATGTTTGACTGCTTCAGGAAAAATATACTGTATAAGAAGGAAAGGGAACTGTACTCTGTTTTTGTTGACTTGGCGAAGGCCTTTGACAGAGTCCCTAGAGAGGTGATGAAGTGGACAATGAGAAAGTTTGGAATCAATGAGTGGATAGGGTTATTATGACCATGTGTGAGTGCTTGCACTCAGGTAGGGGTGAATGGAAATTTGAGTTATGAGTTTTCCGTGAATGTTGGTGTGCACGAGCGCTCAGTTTTGGGCCCCTTGTTGTTTATTATGGTACTTGAAGCCCTCTCACCTGACTTCAGAAATAGGCTCCCGTGGGAGGTTTTGTATGCTGATGATTTGTTGCTGATTGCAGAAAATGAAAGGGAGGCACAGGAGATATTTAGGAAGTAGAGAGATGGTATGGGGCACACGGGATTAAGAGCAAATGCAGTTAGAACAAACATGATGGTATCTTGGGCTGGTGGCAGTATGTCAGAGAAGAGGGAGAGTGGCCAAGTGCGATTTGCCAGACGGGCATGGGAAGTAATTCAGTTTTGTGCAATGTCTGTGATATGTGTGATAAGTAGGTGCATGGGAGATGTAGTGGTCTTAGAGGAAGACTGCAAGATAAAGCTGATTTCATGTGTGCAGAGTGTCGGGGACAGCAGGTGGAGATTGTCAGGCATGAATGGACTGAACATGCTGGTGAGTCTCTTGAATGTGTGGAATTTGTTATTTGGAAGACATGTTATGTGGTGGAGGTGGGGCTGGAGCTAGTTCTGGGGTGAGAATGAGGAGTGGTTGGAAGAAGTTCAGGGAGCTGCTGCCTTTCCTGACACTGAGAGGGCTCTCCCTCCGTGCAAAGGGATCTTTGTATGCAGAACATGTTAGGAGTGTAATGCAGTATGGTGGTGAGACCTGGGCAGTAAAGGAAGAGAATATTCGCAGGCTCAAATGTACAGGAATGACCATGATTAAGTGGATGTGTGTGTCCTTGAGTGCAAGGCCTGGGGGGGCTAGGTTTACAATGGAAGAGTTAAGGGGTAGGATGGGACTGGAGTGTATTGGTGCTGTGATGAGGAGAGGTAGACTGAGATGGACTGGGCATGTGGAGAGGATGGGGGATGATAACTGGGTGCAGAAAGTGAGAAGTGTCACTCATCTAAAATGTCAGGACCAACTTGCCTATCCCCGGGTTCCCACGCTCCTCATGGGGCGATACAGGATTGGATGATTGAGGGATGGATGGATGGATGGACGGTTAATGTTTGGGGTAGGGTTGCAATAGATAGACTGAAAAAGACTTGGAACGCGGTTACTGAGTGTGACCTCAGGGATAAGGGACTGAATGGAGAAGCTGCCAGAGATCGAGCAGCATGGACAGCAACCATTAGGTGACCAAGGCCGACGTATGCAGGCACATTTGAGTCTTCAAAAATGAACGAACCGAACCAAACTTCACCCAACCACATGGCTCGATCTAACTTCACATGCTTCCCTTACTGAACCTAACCAGATCTCTAATGAATTAACCTAAAACAGCCAAACTTACCCTAACCCCATCCTAGAAGTAAAAAAATAGAAAAAAAAAAAGCTTAATAACAAATCTACCAATTCCAAGTAAAAGAAAGTATACTGTACTGTGATCTGACACCATATTAATTTGTGACATTTATGAATATATCAATAACATTATGTTAAACTTAATTAACCAGAATGAAAGGTTCCTACCACTGAGTGCCACAGATAATATAGCAGTAATTCAAAATAGGGATACATTAGAGTATCTGACATGACAAAAGAAAATGAAATAAAAATAAATAAATAAAAATAAGTAACTAATGGTAAGATATGACCAAGACAAGCTAACTGAATTAAAAAGTGGATTCCTAGCACCAGTTATCAAAGATCATACAACTAATTCAAATGGAAGATACATCTGAAAGTACTGGGTTGGAAATGGCAAAAAATGATGAAAAAATGACATTAAAAAGGAAAAAAAATGTAAAACTGGGATAAAGCAATCAAGATAAGCTACGACAGTCAAGAAAATCAATAAGAGGTACAGTAGGAAATTACAAAATCAGGTCACACAGAAGACCAATATGGACTAAAAATAATACTGAATGGTCCATAGAAAGAGTTTGAGATTTACGTCATGTTAAAAGAGGGATGGAAAACTAAAAGTAAATAAAAAATGCTGTGGGAAATCATTGGATCCATCATCACCATCATCGTCCAGATCTTTTCCAACTAATATGATGCCTTTTTGATATGAGGTACAGCAATGGATCTAAATACCTTTTTCCCTTCATTACAATAAATAATGGGACAGTGACTTTAAGTCATTCACCTTAATTTGGACTAGATTTTCATACTTTTGCAGCTTGTTTCATTTAGCTCAGTGTTAGAATAAGAATACTATGACTCTACATCCATTACAGTGCATTTTCTTCTTAACTAACATCAAAGTGTTAATCTATTTTTATAACTATGCATTCAAGATAAAAGAGATGGCAGTTTTAGGCCAAGTAAGAGTTAAGTATTTAATGACAAAATTTTGTACTGGTACGGTAATCACAGGAACTCAATAAACCTCTCAGAATATTGTTTGAGAATCAATGGGATTCATAACGGTCTAAATAGAAAGTGGATCAATAAACTGTCTGCAGTTGCAGCTAGTTATGAATAAATTTCACATTCAATTCTCTGTCAGCACTGTGTCCTACTTCCCCATTTTTCATTCTTTCCTAAACAACAGAATGTATCCTTCCTTCTCATTCACTTCTGTTGTGTGCTTCATCCTGCTATCTAAAAAAAACAGTTCAAGTACCACCTTCCATATTTCTCATTCCCCCCACACACGAGTATCCTTCCTTTTTTATACTCTGCTATCTGTATCACCAAAATTATTCAATTAACACTTTGCACCAAAAAGTTTTCTTTCTTCTTATAATGTACTCTTTTACTGGATCCTTCATATTGCAATCACATACTAATAATTCACATCAAAACTTTCACTGCCACAACAATCAGCGATGTCAGTAAACACCCAAGATCTTTTCACACATGGCCACAAGTTTCTGTATGGGCTGCCATGGGATTGTTGGCAAACTTTTGCTTATGCTGCACGTAACACCTTACCACCATATAACACTAGTGCATAACACCAGTACATCGCATACCCTAAAACCACATCACATACCATACCACCTGTAACACACACAAGGCCAAAATTCTGCATGGGCTTTTCCAAACACAATGCTCTTCTGGCTGGACAAGATATGACAGACGGCCAAGAGACTTTTTTCATTCAGCATTTATTTTCCCAGGTTCAGCACTGTACTTCCCAACAAAATGCGACTTCAAGAGGTCATTTCTATGACTTAATCATGGCCATATGTAAATTTAAAAGGTATATCTCGCATGATTTTCTGAAGGTCATTTCTATGATTCAATTATGTTCATTTGTTAATTGGCATATCACTGTGCATCTTCAGGTCATTTATGTGCCTGAAATCATAGCAATTTATCAAAACAAGAGCCACATCACTATGTATCTTTGGGGGGTAAGTTTTGTGATAAGAATCTTTTCATAGTCCACATAGGGTTATTGCAAAACTGACCATCATCATCACCATCAGATCTAATACTCCCATCTGAGATTCATATGCAAAGAAAAACCTACCCTAACAGACATCTTACAAAAAACAACACAAACACATTAAAAAAAAAAAAAAATCAGGCACACACACACACACAAATCCAGGTTCATACACGAAGTTGCATTGGGTAAATTGTAGCAGCTCCTCATGGTAATTTATTATGCACATTACTCCTCAATAACTTCTTGTACTGTACTGTAATTACCGATGCAAATTATGCCACTATAATGATGGACACAGAGACTGGTTTGGAGTGTACCATACATAAAGAGGAAGTGAGGTGGAGGGGGAGACCAAGGTTGAGCTGAAGGGATGGGATGGATAGGATGAGATTTGAGGCTGACAAGGAGAGTGTATGTAAGAGGTGAAAGGGCAGACCAGGAATGAGAAAAAGGGACAGGGGGAACATGTATATGAAAGAGGGTGGTACAAGATGGATGAAAACTTGAGAGTCAGACTAAAGGCGTTCTATTTTATGAGGGAAGTTTGGGTGGGGCCGCCTAAGACCTCAGCTCAGTTGCCATATCACCGCCACCACACACGTGTAAATACTCCTGCTCACCTCTCTCTCCCTCTCCTATTTTTAGTTAGTAACTACTTATAAATTAATTTTAAATACTCTGTATAATGTAATTAAAAAAAAAAGCTATAGTACAGTATAAATCCAGTAAGATTTGTCAACATTGCTTTTGCGACGTTATCAAGTTCAGTGACACGAGGGATAGCCATGTGTGTGCGTGTGCGGGTCATACTCGGTCAGTCTCCTGCCATGGAAGCTTGCCCATCAAAAGACAAAACAAGAGAAAAAAATTGAGAAAATAAAATTAGAAGTAGTCAATATAAATATGAGAGAGAGAGAGAGAGAGAGAATGTGTGTGGCGGCGATGTGGCAACTCGGCAGCCTTTTAAAGTGAGGTCTTAGGCGGCCCCACCCAAACTGCCTTCATAAAATAAAAAGCCTTTAGGAGAGTGAATGTGAGAGAGGTGGAGGGAGGTCTGGGGATGGGGAGACAAAGGACATGATGGACTGATGGGGTGCAGTGGTATTTGAAAGGTGATGTGGAGGTGATTCATTTGGTTTATAGCCACCCCTTATGTGATTAAGGTGACTGGTACAAAAAGAAAATTATACAAATAACATACAGGACACTGATGTGCTAAATAAATCACTAAATAAGAGGTGCTACAAAGCCTTGTCTGTCACACAGGATACATACCAGTATAATAATCATATACTACAGCCTGCATTAATTCTTCCACTTTAACTTGGCATGGATTTTTGTCTTTCTGTGGCTTATTTCACACAGTCCAATGGCTGAAAGAAAAATGCTACAGCTCCACACAGTTTCTATGAACACTTCATGACTAACACCATTTAACACTAACTTGACCCAAAATTTCACCCTTTTGCAGTTTATTGCACATCTTTGTCACTACACTTCTTCATGAAACACATGCATTGTGACACACTGCAACCCATTTAATGAATACTGCTCATTACAGCTGACAGAAGTCCAGTGACTTCATAGCGTACATTAAATCTTGTATCCAGTCTATCGAGGTATGTTAAACTGAAGCTTTACTGTACTGTTACAGTTCAGTAATCAAGATGGAGAGATGGCAATTCCAGGAAAAGTTAGGGTAAAAAGGGTAAATTACTCACTAACAGCATGGCATGAAACTGGATCCTGTGGTCTGCTACATCCACACCAAATGTCTGATGGTGTGAGTGGATGCAAGTATGAGTTTTGGCCACTGCAACCCACAGATGTGGCCACACTGGTTGTAGCAAGGCAGGAGGCTTGGCCACTGTAATGCACAAAAGTGGCCCTACTGGCAAAAATTCTGGCAACTAACACCCATACAAAATGCGGGAAGGTGCAGGAAGGAGTTCTGGCCACTGTAACCCATGGAAGTGGTCCCACAGGGTGAGGCATGAATTTTGGCCATTAACCCATACAAAATGAGGACTCACACAGGTAGGAGTTTTGGCCGCTGTAACCCTTTACAGTAGACAGGTGCAGTTAGGAGTTTTCATCACAAACCCAAACAAGTAGCCCCACTGGATGTGAGTGGGTGTGGGCAGGTGTTTTGGCCACTGTAACCCACAGAAGTGGCCCCATTAGACGTGAGCAGGTGCAGGCAGGAGTTTTGCATTGGAGAAACTCATCTCGGTAGTCTGTAAAGAAATCATCATCGTCAAAAGACCTGGCTGTGAAAGAAAGGTGAAAGACATACAAATATGATGAATAGGGACACTCACCATTCACTCAATGTAGTGTTGCTCTCAGGTGGCTCTATACTGAATGATAGACCAAAGTGTTTCCTGCAACTCAGGAAGCCATTTACTATGCTGGATAGTACTGGTACTATATAATCAAATGACACCTGGTGGTTTGGTGGGTTAAGGCACTCTAACTGAATGAGTTCCTACAGGTTTACATTTGAGGGATGGTTGGGGTTTACTGCTACCCAGGGGCAAATGAGTCTGGTCATCCTCACCTTAAATATATACTGGAACTGAGAAGCCTAGCCCAAGGCCCATGTACTACTGATGAGGTACAAAAGACTGGATGAGGGATGGATGGATGTACAAAGCAATTTACCCTCTTTATTGCCATCCATCCATCCATCATCCAGTGTTTTATTACCCCTTTTAAGAAGAGCGAAGTGCTGGAACGGGATGCCTTCGTGTGGTGACACCAATATAATCGAGCAGCTCAACTGCCTCATTCTACCAATGTCCCTCAATTCCCTCCCTAACCCCTTAAAGGAGAATGGTGGCGTGTAGCAGGGGGGTATCTTCGGATAGCAGCCACTGAATTCATATTCAAAAAAAGCCTATCGTTGCACCAACTACTATCTATCTATCTATTGCCAGACGCCTCAATCCCGCACGGGGTTGCCACAAACAAATCACCTCCACGTCGCTCTGTACTCTGCCATTTCACTACCCCGCTCCCAGCTCACACCCCCCTCTCTCATGTACCTCTCCACTCCATCCCATCCTCAGCCTCCCCCTCCTCCACCTCACTCACATACACTATTCTCGTCAGTCTTTCACTCTCTATCCTCTCCACATGCCCAAACCACCTTAACGTGTTTCTCCTAACACTTTCTATCACATCCACATCCACACCACAACGCTCCTTCACTTCTTCATTTGTTAGTCTCTCTCTCCATGTGACTCCACATGCTCCTCTCAAATAACTCATTTCCACTGCTCTCACTCTTGACTTCTGTCCTTCCAACAGGGTCCAAGCTTCACTTCCATATGTTAGAGTTGGTATCACAATACTGTCATGTAAAAACTTTTTCACTTCCATAATCACTTCCCTGTTTCTTATCACTGCTTTCAACAAACCAGCAACCCTTCCTTCCCTGCTACACCCTTTCAAGCATTTCTCCCTCCAGACTTCCATCCTTACTCATCACACTACCCAAGTACTTAAATGCACTCACATTCTCCATATCCTCCCCATCCAATCTCACTGTACATTCAACTGGCTTCACTTCTCTCGAAGACCATCACTTTACTCTTCGCTACATTCACCTTTAAATTCCGTTTCTTACACACTCTCCCAAACTCATCTACCAAGCCTTGCAGCTCCCCTTCATCTTCACTCAACAACACAGTATTATCTGCAAACAACAGTACAGAGAGTTTCCAAACACTGCCCTCTTTCACTAGGGCCGTTCCAACATCCAATGCCCGACCTTGTATCTCCTTTATAACACCATCCATGTACAGACTGAACACCCATCGTGACATGACACATCTTTGTTTCAATCCAACCTTCAAATGGAAAGATTCACTCAGTTTGCTATCCACACACACTGCAGCCTTAGCACCCTCATACATACTCTTCACTGCCTTCAGCAACTTCCCATCCACTCCATAAATTCTTAATACTTTCCACAATCCTTGTCTATCCACCCTGTCATATGCTTTCTCCAAATCCATGAAGGCTGCATACAACTTCTTTCCCTTCTCTAGAAACTTTTCCACTAAAGATCAAAGAGTGAATATCTGGTCCACACAACCTCTTCCCTTCCTAAAACCTACCTGTTCTTCTCCAACTAATTCCTCTGTTATTTCCCTAACTCTGTCAATAAGTATCCTACCATATACTTTTCCTATTACACTAAGAAGGCAAATACACCTATGATTACCACACACTTCTTTTTCCCCTTTTCCTTTGTACAGAGGAATAATTATACCTGACTTCCAACCCTTCACGTGTTGACGTTTTTTTGCCGACGTCATTCTTTTTCGCGTTAAGTGAAGTAGGGTCAATACTACCCTCCCCTGTGATGCGAAATGAGCTGACGCTTTTTCAACGGGAGCTGGCAACCCTGCTTGATAGGTTTGGCACCACAGGAGCAGGCTCAGTAATGTTTGGGCAGCCACAGGAGGAGGATTGTCTCTGTGTGTGATGCACCACGAGGGCATGTTTTGACTCAAATAACACAGTTATTTGGTTACCTACCACATTCTCATCATGCCTAAAGTAACCACAAGCAAGGACAAACGTGTGGAAGTGATTACTTTATACAAAGCTGGCCACAAACTCCCATTTATTGCAAATCAGATGGTGTTAGACTGAGGACAGTGCAGAGACTGGTGAAGCGGTTCAAGGACAGTGGGGAGGCCATTCCTCCCACTCCACTTCCCAAGCCTGGGAGACCTCGTAAGACAACCTTCAGGACCCGTCAGCTGATCTCAAGGCAAGTTAGCAAGGATCCAAGGCTAACAGCACGGGATTTAAAAGAAAAGAACCCACAGTTGCTGGCAGATGTGTCTGTCAGAAGTGTGCAGCAGCTGTTGCATGACGATCTGGGCTACAGGAGTTTTTGTGCTCGTAAAAAACCACTGCTAACTGCACTTCAGAAGAAAAAGAGAGTAAATTTTTGTAAGAAATATCTTGCCTGGAGTGAGGAGCAATGGAAAACTGTGCTTTGGAGTGATGAGTCAACATTTACTGTCACTGGTACCCCTTCATCACGAGTGTACCGCAAACCAGGCAGTGACCCCCTGGATCCTAAGTACACTTCCAAGTTTGTTAAATACCCAGCCTCACTCATGGCTTGGGGCTGCTTTACATATTATGGTGTTGGTAGGTTGGTAATTCTACCTGCAAATGAAAAAGTGAACCAGAACAATTATTTGGAGCTCTTATGTGATGTTTTAAGTGACTCTTTTGATAAAACCAAGGCAAGAGTATTTATGCAAGATTCTGCCCCTGCACATGTTGCAAAGTCAGTGAAACAGTGGCTAACAGACTGTGAGGTTCCCTTTATTCGAGATTGGCCCGGAAACAGCCCAGATATCAATCCCATTGAGAATTTATGGGCGCACATGAAGCGGCAGCTGCGTAGTATGGACACATCATCTTTGCCTAAACTTGAGGCTGCAGCTATGGAGCAGTTTTAGTCCGTCTGTTCTGCAAAACTACGCCATCAGTCTCCCCAGACGCCTTAAGAAGATAATAAAGGTGAAGGGGAATGCCAGTAAATACTAAATTCAATGGTGAGTGTTAATTTATTTGTTTCTCCTTGCTAACCACAAGAATGTTTTCTTTTTTTAAGATGGCGTCAACACTTTCCGCGCCTACTGTATATATATATATA
>JAGKTI010000195.1:68727-97026 GCA_018397915.1 Birgus latro | reverse complement strand
ACACAGGATGTTAAAGCAATTGGACGATAGTTAGAGGGTTGGGAATGGTCACCCTTCTTTGGGACTGGCTGAATGAGAGCAAACTTCCAGCAAGAAGGAAAGGTACAAGTTGAGAGACAAAGGCGAAAGAGTTTACCTAGGCAGGGTGTAAGCACAGAAGCACAGTTTTTGAGGACAACAGGAGGGACTCCATCAGGACCATATGCCTTTTTAGTATTGAGGCCAGTGATGGCAGAAAACACATCAGCTGAAGAAATTTTAATGTCAGTCAAGAGGAAGTCAGAGGGGGGAAGTGATGGAGGAATAGCACCGGAATCGTCTAAGGTGGAATTGGAGGAGAAAGTCTGAGCAAAGAGATCTGCTTTATCAGTAGAAGAAATAGCTACAGAGCCATCAGAGAAGAAAAGAGGAGGGAAGGATCATGAGGTAAAGTTGTTAGAAAGGTTTTTGGCAAGGTGCCAGAAGGAGCGAGAAGAATTCGAGTTGGAGAGTTGGGAACATTTAGCATGGATGAAATTGTTTTTATCAGAGCGAAGAACAGACTTAGCACGATTCCGGGCAGAAATATATAAAAGGTATGATTCAGGGGTGGGTTGGCTCCGGTACCTTTTAAAGGCCCTCTCCTTGTTGCGGACAGCATTAGAACAAGCGTGATTAAACCAAGGCTTTCTTGCATTAGTCGGAGGATATGAGAAAGGAATGTATGCTTCCATGCCCGAGAGAATAACCTCCGTAACGCACAAGGCACACTCAGATGGCTCCCGGCCAAGGAAGCAATAATCATTCCAAGGAAAATCAAAGAAGTACTGCCTGAGGGCCTCCCAATCTGCAGCTCCAAAGTGCCACAGGCGGCATTTCTTTGGAGGGTCCACAGGCTGTACTGGAGCGATTGGACATGTTAAGGTAATAAGATTATGATCGGAGGAGCCCAACGGAGAGAAAAGATGAACAGTGTAAGCAGAAGGATTAGTTGTTAGGAAAAGGTCAAGTATGTTGGAACTCTCTCCAAGGCGGTCAGGGATACGGGTAGGGTGCTGTACAAGCTGCTCTAGGTCATTAAGGATAGAAAAGATGTAGGCTTGTTCACCACGTGGATCAGTGAAAGGAGAGAAGAGCCAAAGGTGGTGGTGAACATTGAAATCTCCTAGAATGGAGATTTCAGAGAAAGGAGAAATGGATAGAATGTGTTCCATCGTAGAAGTAAGATAGTCAAAGAATTTTTGATAGTCAGGAGAATTAGGAGATAAGTAAACAGCACAGATATATTTAGTCAGAGAATGACAAGAAAGCCGAAGCCAGAGAGTAGAGAATTCAGAAGAATCAAGTTCAGGAACACGAGAGCAAGATAGATCGTTGCGTACATATACGCAACAGCCACCTCTGGCTTTGAAACGGGAATAGAGAAAGTAGGAGGATACAGAAAAGGGTTTGCTGTCAGTTGCCTCAGACAGTTGAGTCTCAGTGAGAAAGAGAAGGTGAGGTTTAGAGGAGAAGAGGTGGTGCTCGACAGCGTGAAAGTTAGAGGAAAGGCCACGAATGTTACAGAAATGAAAAAGGAGTGAGTCAGAAACTGGTTCCAGGCAGCTCTTTGAGTCGTCACCGCGAGAGGGGTGGATGGTGGGGGCATTTATGGTCCCCCCCCTGGGGACTCCGAGGCATGATTTTTGTACGCCATTTCGAAGAAATTTTGAAAAGGATGTGTAGTGTGTAGCGTGTATGCAGTTTGGTGTTGACAGTTAGAGAAACTTGTATTGGAGAGCATGCTGGTCTACTCTCTGTGTAACTGAGACACTGAAAAAGTTCAGCAAAGGAGGATGGTCAGGAACAAGTCCTGACCAAGGTTTGGTATTGGGAGTGCATCCATGACCTACTGAACAAATTTGTTAAATACCAAACCCAGACTCAGTATTTCCTTTTTTTTTTTCATTTTTATTTACTGAAATGAGGGCCAACATTAGTTCTGTATTGCAGCTTGATCTACTATGTATCAAGGAGCACAGAACAAATCCATACAATACTGATTTACTGACATCGTATAACTTGTCCTATGTGGGGTACCTACTAGACAATTTTTCATATACGGGTATACCAATCCTAGGTTCAGCACAGCAGGTCTCCACCAAACATCTTATATAAAGAACTATCAGATACTTGTTCACCTTTTTCCCCAACTAGTCCATCATAATGAAGTCTCGCTGCATCTGTCTATTACCAGATGCCTAATCCTGAAGGGATGGTCACAAACAAACTCCTCCACTGCCCTTTCTCTGCCATTTGGCTACCCTCCCTCAACTCACATCATCCCTCTCTATTTCTCTAATCCATCCCTCCATCTCATCCTAAGTCTCCTCTTCCTCCTTTCCCCCTCCACCTCATACTTGGTCACCCTCTCCTCCCCTCCCCTCCCCCTCCACCTCATTCTTGGTCACCCTCTCCTCCCCTCCCCTCCCCTTCCCACTCACATACACTCTTCTATTCAGTCTCTTATTCTCCATCCTCTCCACATGTTCAAACCATCTCATTCTATTCCTTTTCATCACAACATTAATACATTAGTCCCATTCAGACCCTGCACTACTACTGGACTTCCTTGAGTCAAATATAATAATCTGCTAGCAGGATTTTTTTTTTTTTTTTTTTTTTGCAAGGTAGATGGAATCAAAGACTAAAAGCCTGAAATTATGTTTCCCTCCAAGAAAAAAATTAAAGAGTGCCAAAGTCATGATCCATTCAATCTGAGATATCATTTTGCATTTAAAAAACTGGAGGTCACAGACAGAAAGAAATACAGACTAAGGAAGTACAAACTAAAAGGGATCTCAATCAGACGTGGGTAGATAAAACAAACAACTAGCCTGACAATGCAGACAGAGGTGCTCCTACATCCCTAACTGCATCAAAGCTTCAGTGCCTCCTGTGATGCTGGCACTAGGTTGTCTATGGGCATCATCACCTTCACTTGCATTTAACTGAGGTTCTGTCTCCTCTCCTGGAGCCTGAAATACCAAGGTAATTCATAAGGAATGGAGTACTGTATTCCCTCTTACCTAATCCTATCACCAGTCTGATTATCAACTCCAATGCCTTGTTCCCTCCAGGGATCCCCCAGAGGCCATCTGCAGAGTTGGTAAGATAATGTCCAAATGAAGAGTTGGCTGCAGTAGAGTACCCATACTGTGGGAAAGGTTAGAAACATTATACTGTATATACATAATCACTATCATCATCATCCTTGTCTCAACCTCGTTTTCCTACCAAAGGATAGGGCGAAGCAGGCTCAAAAAGCAAGGAAAACCAAGACAGAGGGAGAAATATCGTCATCATCACCACCATCACCATCATCTTGATATTAGTGCAACCTAAGGATGGGGTAAGGCAGGTTCAAAAAGCAGGGAAAATCATGACAGAGGAAGAACTAATCATCATCATGACCTTAGCTTAATCTTGCAACCTAGGGATGGGCTAAGGTAGAGTCTGGGAAGCAAGGAAAAGGTAAAATACTGTAAAACAGAGGAACGATCATAATCAACAACTCAACCTCATTATTCTCACCAGCAAGGTTACCAACACAAGGTATGATAAAACACAGCAATGGGACAATCATCATCATCATCATCATGGCTTCATTTTTCCACCTAACAATGTGGTAAGTCAGGGTTCAGATGGCAAATACAGTAACTCTTTGAGATTCCGATGATGAGTTTTCGCATCACTTCAAATTCAACCTCAGAGATTCTGATGACGATTTCATGCATCATTTTAAGATCAATCTATCTATCCATTGCCAGACGCCATAATCCCGTAAGGGGTGGCCATTTGACTTTGAGTTGTTTGTTTTACAGGGAGGGGCACTAACCCTCCACCAACCCACTTACTGACACGTAGGGAGCACGTATGGTTTGGTTATATGGTTACCACCCAGCGTTGTAAATGGTTTCTTGGCTTACAGGAAACCAATTGGCTTGTCACTCAATGTAAAGCCACCTGTAAAGGAGAAAAAAGCAATAAGAAGTGACAGGAAAGATGGGGGAAATTGGAAGAAAGGAGGGAAGGCACAGAAAAAGAATGATAAAGGCTAAGGAAGAAGTAGGCAGCACTGCATCAATTGAGTGGATGATGGTCGCCACCACCTACCACGTTACTTTAGTAAAATATTCACCATAAACTGCATTTACGTGTCATAGACTCAGGCATGATGTCGCGGAATGCTTGCTGTGTGTGTGGTGGGCAGTGGTTTTGTAGTTTTGCATGGTTATTTTGCCAAATATTTTTCTACGTCAAGATACTG
The DNA here is from genome assembly GCA_018397915.1 of Birgus latro. NCBI lineage: Eukaryota > Metazoa > Arthropoda > Malacostraca > Decapoda > Coenobitidae > Birgus > Birgus latro. Next base: position 92,738 of record JAGKTI010000195.1, on the reverse strand, counting down.
TATAAAGTTTTTCGTCTTCACCTAACTTCGGTTCATCATTCTGGCTTATTTTCTTTGCTCTCCTTTTGTGAACATACTACAATAAAGTACAACTATTCAGCTTCAAAATAACACCACAACCAGCATCCTATCATTAAAAGTGTATTTACACTGACTGATCAAATAAAAAGATTGCGAAGCGAATATACAGCCAAGACTCAAAAGATTGTGAATCTTTTTCCTTTAGCTCTACTGCACAATTAAATAGAGAAATAACCATATTCTATATATCATTATAAAGGCAATTTATTGTAGTTTTGCATGGTTTCAACCAGATTTATATATCTTTATTAGTTTTTTTTTTTCTAAATATTTTTCTATGGCAAGATATAAAATTTTTGGTTTTTGCCTAACTTAAACAAGTCATTTTGACTTCTTATTTCTTGTTCTCCTTTTTGAACATACAGCACTATAATAGAGTACAACTATTCAAGTTTAAAACGACACCAAAACCAACATTCTATCATGAAAAGTGAATTAACACCAAGCGATCAAAGACAAATATCGCGGCGCACAGATGTGGGCAGCGCAAGAGAAGCTGACTTTACCACAGACATAATCTGCCCAGCCCTGAAACCTAATAGGGATAATAGAGAATATGCAAGGATCATCATCACTTTATTTTTTTTTTTCAACCTGCTGGGGCAAGATCTAAAGAAAAGCAGCAAACCTAAACAAATCCTCCACTGCCTCTGGTAATGTCTAAACAGAAATTAAGTTACACTGGTGAAATTGAAGTACTCCCATGCACAGAATCTATCACTGTATTTATTTCTAAATAAACTTTAACCTGATTATCCCTGTGATAATTTTTAAAAGATGCAGAAATGTGTAATTCTGAAGATATCAACTGTAAAACCTCAACTGTTTTACATGCAAAGTGTGGCAGGCAGCCAGCCACCCACCATGTCAGACTTTTAAATTGATTCATCTCCAGTCAGTCCGTCACTGATCATTCCTCCCTACTAACCTAACACAATAAAACCTTACCTAATTCAACCTAACCTAGCTTAACGGAACTGAACCTAAATACTGGAACAATTTGGAAATGAATGAGTTTCAGGTCCACATTGTCCCACTGTCTCTGTAAGACCACTTATGTCAACAAATCTTGATGCTCTTCAGTAACATAATGCTATTTCTGCAGAATTTGGGTGTCATAAATAAATTGTACAATCTTTAGCAACATAAGTGTTATTTCCAAAGAATATGAATCCCATAAATTAATTACACAAACATGTAAGATGATCCCTGTCATAAAATTTTCAACATTTATTATGGGGCCTCTCCAGCAGTTTGTCAGATATTTTTCCCATACCAGGTATACTTAATGGAGAATGAAGTTAGTACAAGCGGGTCTTGTTATACGAGTGGGATGTGTTATTGGAGGAGTGATCAGATAGCAGAAACTCATGGGCTGGATTTAAAAAAAAAAAAAAAAAATGCAAAACTCATGTAACGAAGTACATAACTTACGAAGAGTAGGGTTTGGTTAACTAAACCTGCTTGCATCACCAAATTCGAGTCTAAACTGACCATTCTAATACCATAGGTTTCTCATATAGCGGATGCTCATATAATCTTTTTACGCTGGCCAAAAACTGCCACCTCTCCACATTAAACAGCTAGAATTGTAACAACAGATTAACACTAGAATATGATGCCAGTCATACAGAAGTACTATGGAAAAACTGTAGAACTAAAGAACTATCTTTTTCTGCCACACAGTTAAATGAAATAAGGTTCAAAAGAAGGAAAATCTTGGCCAAGTTATGGTTGAAAGAGTACTGAGTGTGTAGATGGCAAAGAAAATCCCCCCAAATGATGGTTTTCTGAATGCACAAACTAACCAAGTACACCTGTTTAAGACAATAATTCTGTGGAAATAATTACATTCTTTTCACTCTTACTTGGCCTAAAATTTCCATCTTTCCATCATGAATGCTCGAACTGCAACAACTGCTTAACATTAGGATATGGCGCTAGTCATATAGAAGTGCTGGTGGAGGGCATGTAGTGTTATGGCTTTTCTGCCAGTGAGTTTCATGAAATATGCTACGGAAGGATGAAAAGCTGGGCCAAGTTAAAGTGAAACGACCATAGTTGAGATGATATTAAGGTTAGGACTCAACATGGGGCACAAGAAGGAATAACTGGGTTTTTAATACTATCAGCCTCAACTTGTTTAGGTAAATAATTTTTTTACCTAACAAAATACCCATCCGTAATATATACATCCTCTCATTTCTGTTCTGCAAAATAAATTTCTTACGCTTGCAGATACGCGGGAGCATATTCAATCGAAAAATAAAAAACGGATGTCATGCATATTATGGGATTTAATCAGCACCCACCTACATGTGTTTAAAGCGACATCTTGACCACCTGGGAATCCTCACCGCATATACCTTCCTTACAGCTAATAACTATAATCTATATCAACTCATGATACCCCTACATAATGCCATCAAACAATAATCAAGAGATGGGTATGATAATCACCATATTAATAATAAGATCAGCGCCATAATTAAGAAAATAAATCTTCTCTCACCTCCACCGCCCGTAACTCCGCTCCCATTATGCTCCGATGACGTCACTCAAAAAGCCGAACATTCACTAGTTATTAACAAATTTCAATCGGAGAATTTTGTGAATATATCATATCAAATTTAGAATAATTATTTACGTGCAAATTAAATACAGAGATAGGTAAAGTATTTCTTGTTATGATATACAATATTAACTTCTGCATCCGTCAGTCTCTCTCTCTCTCTCTCTCTCAACATCATCTTGCCTCTTTATTTCCCTACAGTAGCAGGGATGGGGCAAGGTACGGAAAGCCAGGAAAAGCAAATACAACTAGGGGAGGAAAATAATTTACAGCATGGCCAGTGAACTGGGTCACTGAAGCGTTCATTCACCTTTCGGGACCACGGAATCATAGCTCCAAAATTTTCAACCCAGGAAAGGCCGCTCACACTGAATGAGTTTATTACGGCTAAAGGTCTCCAATTTGAATAGTCAATCCAAGACTAAATTAAACTGTCAGGAGATAGAATAAACTTAAGAGATCTGTGGGTTAGGGACAGTTGCGTATTTCGTGAATGAGGGGAGGGGGAAGAATGAAAGCCAATTGTGTGTGTGTGGGGGGAGGGGGGAGAGATTTCAGTAGTAAGTATACATAAAATGGAGGGGGAGAGAGCTGGTAGGGTGAGTCAAGGTCGTATTTTGGAGGCCAAGTATACTATTCTGGGCTGGCAGAGTGAGGCCAAGGACTATTCGGGGGGTGGAAGGATTAAATAACGACCTATGGGAGGGCGGGGCAAGATGAGGCCAGTCCCTAAACTGGGAGAAAGGGTGAGACCAATCCTTATTCTCAGGGGCAGGGTAAGACCAATACCTATGGGGGAGGAGCAGGGGGAGGCCAATCTCTATTCTGGAGGGCCAATTCTTATGTTGGGGGACAGGGTGAGGCCAATTCTTATTCTGAGGGACAGAGTGAGACCAATCCTTATTCTGGGAGGTTAGGTGAGGCCAATCCTTATTCTGGTGGGCAGGGTGAAGCCAATCCTTATTCTGGAAAGGGTCAGGGTGAGCCCAGTCCTTATTCTGGGGGGAAAAGTGAGACCAATCCTTATTCTGGAGAGAGGCAGTTGAACCCAATCCTTATTTTGGGGACAGGGTGAAACCAATCCCTATTCTGGGAGGTAGAATGAGGCCAATGCAGGGTGAGATCAGTACCTATTCCGCTGGTGGTGGTGGGGGGACACGTGTGCATAGTGTACACATTAACTATAAAATCGGTAGTTTCAAAAGGAGGGGAGGCAGTGACAATGGAGGACAAGTGTCCAATTGGGGGTGGAACATGTATCAAACTGAGAGAGAGAGAGAGAGAGAGAGAGAAATGTAACCCACCTTACGCTCATTCCTGGTTTTGAGGCATACACTGAAATCCAAGAATATGATTTCCTATGACTGACAGAGAAAGCTAACAATTTTAGGTCGTTAAGCAGTAAAGAGCACAGGGGCCCTGCACTGAACACTGGGATATATATCAGTTTATTCGCCAGGGTTAAGGAAGTTTCTCTGAAGCACACAACCACCCGACATCAAGGGTGTTAGCTGGCATCCTTGACGATATTTTTTTTTTTTTTTACACTGTAATTTTGATAAAATAGAATTATCACTTGTCAACCTACATCATACTCGCACTGATAACAGCACAGGAATTGAAGTTCATGTCATTTTATATCTAACATGTAATTATGATAGAATGGTAATATTACCTGTCAACCTTCATTATACTTTCACTGGTAATGGCAGAGGATTGCAGGTCAACACTGTCAGTATGTCACATAAAGGTTGCGTATCTCCTTCACCCCCATTGCATACTTATACATTTTACTTTTGTTACCGCTACACGATTTTATTCTGTTCAGGGAGACTTTTGCAGATATCAGATACGACTTTATTTACTACATTACTATCAGGCTTATTTCCTTACTTGAAAAAAAAAATCTGGCAGCATAAAAAATTAACAAAACCAAGATCATTGGCCAAAAAGGGTTAAAAAAATATATATATAAAATCTTGATATACTGGCCATAAAGAACTTCGTAGCACCACTTCCTCAGCGACTGATGCTGTACTGTACATTACACCTTTTTCACCTACTTGAGGAGCTGGAAAGGTACGCCGTCTCGCGGTGGAACCGATATAAATTCGGTTATGCAAATGTCTCTAAACTTCCCTTCCCAGCCTACAGTCCACCGGGTTCATGTTCAGATAAGCCTGAGGTCACAACAACTACAGCATCCTCCGATAGTACCTAATGCAAACTATGTCGGTGCTAAAAACACATAAGCAACATAAAACAGAATATCGAGGCGTATTTGGCATAGTACACTACAAAATGTTCAACTGAATTTCAACGGCACACAGACTATTGCCGTCACCACCTTCTATTCACTAACACATCACACTGGGATTTACATTCCCCAATAACCATAACTTTATTCATATTTACATTAATTCTCAGTATCCTACCACTTGCTCTCAACTGAATGAAATACTCTCGTATTAGCTGCAGAATTATTCAAGTTATGGCAGGGTTAACTTGTAGCTCTCACCGCTCATAGACATTTACAAAACTGTGACCCAGTCTGCAAAAACCTATATTACTTAGAAAGTCCCATTAATAAACTCCATTATGGTTCCAGGAATGTTTTTGCTGTTGGTGGTTGTGGCAGCAGCTGCACCCAGCCACCATTCTCAGGATATCGAATACTATCACACACACCATAAGTCTATGGATGATACCTACACTGACTTGGACGTTAAAATCTGCCAGAATATAGCTGTTAACACTGATGATCTGTATGTAACGTCACAGGAAAGCCAAAACGTTCCGGAAAACAGCGAAAATAAGTCCGAAACAACCCACGTAACCAGAAACACACCCAAAATTGACACAAATGACAATAAGTGAAAGCCAGGAAAACTCAAAAACCATAAAAAAAGAATAAAAAAAAAACAAAGGAAAAGAGTCAAGACAGAGCCAGAATAGCTCCAAAACCACCAAAACCGAAGGGAAAAGGTCTACTGAACGCCATCAAAAACCCGAAGACCACCAAAACCAGAGGAAAATTGCCGAGTGAACGCCAGGTAAGTCCCCATAATTACCAAAACCAAAGAAACAGAGTCAAGACAACGTCAGGAAAGCCCAAAAATCACCCAAACCGATGGAACAGAATCCCCCCCCCCAAAAAAAAAAGATACTGGATGCCAGGAAGGAAAAGTGTGTGGGAAAAACGGGTGCAAGAAACAAGAGGCACCACCACCACACTGGACCTGCTGACTGAGTTCTGCAAGAAGGCGCAGCCTGGAGGGTATGGTGGGCCCGGGTGTGATTGTTCTGACTACTCCATTGGATGGATGCACAATTACATTCCATCTCATGCCATGATCGTGGTTTAATCCTTTACTAACCATGGCTGCTATGTGTGGGATATGGGTGAATATAACTAGAGAAGGATGCCTTCACGTGGTGGCACCGATATGGCTGAGTGGGAGAGCTGCTTGGTTATACAAATGTCCCTGAGTCCCCTCCCTATCCCAGGAAAGAGTGGTGGATTGCAAAAGAAGGGTGGCATCAGCCTGCAGTACACTGTGTTCACGTCCTGTTGAACCTGGGATTGCAACTACTACTACATCTACTACTGCTACTATAACAACTATTATTACTACTCACTGAGTGTATCCTGAGATATCACCCCTTCACATGTGCCATCACTGCTATCACGTGGCTTTTACATCGGGATACAAGCTCCTTTATAACGCAGTAATATTATTTTACAATTCTTACAAATCGGCAAGCATATTGCGGTAATGAGTATTTATGGTTCCCGTTTTCTCTGAATGCACAAGAAGAAATTGCACATCTAATTTATTTACTGTTGTTTATTTATTTACTTATTGCCGTAAGGACAAGATAAAACTGTGTATCTCCTTGTCCTTCTCACATATTAACGACGAGGAAATGGTGGTGAGCCTGCTCGAATCTCAGGTAATGATTTTACCAAGTCAAGTGAAATTCAAAGCGATCTTGACATTAAGCACCTGCCAACAACATAACACATTATTATCAACCTGATATGTGGTGGTCGTATTTATGGAGAATCCTGACCACCTTGGTACCATGACGACTTTATCGTCTTATACTCCTACCACCAAACGTTTTGATTCTGCTTTGGTGAGGATTATTGAAGTGGAGGAGTTAGATACAGCCTTCATGAACTCCTTTAATACTTCAGATATTTTAAGCTGAATTAAATGCTCTGGTGTTGTCAAGAATGAATATCAAAATGTTATCGGACTGGAAGGAATAATCTACCTGTTGGATAAATAAGTACTTCAGTATTTTCAGATCCTATGGTAGTGAGACTTGGGCAGTAAAGGAAGAGGATATTCGCAGGCTTAAACGTACAGAAATGACAAAGATTAGGTGGATGTGCAGTGCGTCCCTCCGTGCAAGGCCTGGGGGGGCTGGGTTTACGATGGAAGAGTTGAGAGGTAGGATGGGACTGAAGTGTATTGGGTGTTGTGATGAGGAGAGATAGGCTGAGGTGGTTTGGACATGTGGAGAGGATGGGGGATGATAAATGGGTGCAGAGGGTGAGAAGTGTTAATATTGGGGGAGGGGTAGACCGAGAAAGACATGAGACGAGGTCATTAAGTGTGACCTCTGGGTTAAGGGATTGAACAGGGAGCCTGCCAAAGATCGAGCAGCATGGAGAGCCGCCATTAGGTTACCAAAGTCGACGCATGCAAGCATGTTGGAGCCTTCATAAACGAAACGATATATATTCACTGCAGCTTTAATGTGAAGTGTTTGGCTATTGTATGAGTGAAAACAAAGGCATGAACAAACTAGAAAGCACTCATAGAGCGCATACCTCCCCCGACGCAAAAAAAAAATAATAATGTTTTGCTGCTACAGTTCTTCTTTCCTGCCAGATGAATACTATCATGGTCTCACACAGTTAATTCTACGGTCTTAGTCTGTCCTGTTACACAAATTAGAGCGCGTACTTCCTTCAGCGCCAATAAAATTTATAGTTGATTCTTGCATCCGGATACCGGTCCATCTCAGAATTTAATTAACTCTTCCTTGACCAACTGCCCACCTGTGCACCATATTCGATTGAAATCCGATAACAAATTTTTGGGGTATCATGCACACATACGGACAAACAAATAAACATGCAGACACAGTAAATACGCAGCCTCTGTCCAGCTTTGTTGGCATAAGTAGTAATTTTACACACACACACACACATACACACACGTCTATAAGAGCATCAACAGGCAATCTTAAACACAACCTACGCTCAAACGAGTTTGTAAAAAGTATTAACAGATAGCATTAAACTGAAAAAAAAATGAATAAACCGCTTATAACTATATGTATGAGCAAGCAATAATTTTCATAACCTTGAATATCTGCATAAATATAATCGCTGAGCTCGAATTTCCAGCCTCAGTTGTGTTGCAGACGCAAGAAAGGGAGACTGGTTGTTTCTTTGGAAAACTTTAAGTTTCTGTGGAAAAAGTGAGTATGCTTAAGTAAACTCTCTCTCTCTCTCTCTCTCTCTCTCTCTCTCAGCTGGAATTTCTCTCAGTTAAACAAAACACGCTAATGTTGGATTAATTTTAAAAATGTGAACTGGACAAACCAGACCTTCAGATTTTTTCCCCTGAGATGAATGACTAGTGATGGCAATTAGTGTGGATGGTGGTGGCAGTGGAACATTAACAGGCACTTGTTTGTAATTCCGAGTGACTTAACCCTTTGTATCAGAGCAGACGCCATCTCCCCACCTTGAATGGAGAGTGTAACTGGATTAACACTAAAACATAATGCTAGTCATGAAGAAGTACTATGAGAAGAATGCAGAACCGCAGCATTGTCTTTTTCTGCCATTGAACTGCGTGAAGTGAGCTGCAAGAGGACGAAAATCTGGGTCGTGTGCGTGTGGGTGTGGCAGTGGCAGTGGGAAAGTAATAAAGAATGCTGAGTTGATAAAGCTGACTGTTCTGCTGGTGTGGGTGTGGTAGTGGGAGTAGGAAGTGAATAACGATGAAAAATAAACACTGATTCCACTGACTGTCTGCTGGTGTGGGCGTGGGTATGGCAGTGGGAGTAGGAGAGGAATAAATGGTGCAGGATAGACACATAATGCTGACCGTCTGCTGGTATGGGTGTGGCAGTGGGAGAAAGAAATGAATAAATGGCGCAGGTTAGACACTGATACCACTGACTGTCTGCTGGTGTGTGCGTGGGTGTGGCAGAGGGAGTAGGAAATGAATAAATAGTGAAGGGTTGATAACGCTGACTGTCTGCTGACGCGAGCGTGAGTGTGGGACTGGAAGTAAGAAATGGATAAAAAAGAAATGATGCAGGGTAGATACTAGTGACTGACTAAGACGTCCCCACAACACACTAGAAATCGCCCTGGGGAGTGAAGTGGAGCGTTATATATGGACCACCCATCTTAATGTTCAAGGAGCTAATAGCAAAATGAACTTGAATAAAACAGAATTTGGGTCAACGTACTTCTGGATCTTGTTACAGGGATGACGAACAAGTGGTGGCAGTGGGTGTGGGTGGTGGTGGTGGTGGCAGTGGTGGTGTTGGCAGTGGTGTTAGAGGCAGCAACCAGGCCCTGTGGCAGATCTGGTCAAGTTCGCACAACCACACTCGACCCACTTGAAGAGTTCTGCATGGAGGCATGTCTGGCCGGAGTTGGTGGACCCGAATGTAACTGTCCAGAACATCCTATTGGCTAACTCTCAGGATCCCATGACTCACTCTCAGCTGTACGAGATGGACTGGAGTTTGATGGAATACAAAAGTTGCACTGACCACGAGATATTTTCGTACTTTTTGCAACCTCCCTAACCCAATTACAGAATACTTTTTGCTAACTCTTCCAACTATAGGTTATATGTGAAATTCGATACCTGTTTTCTTCATTTCAATTTATCCACAGCTACGTCAAATACATGATGACCCATAAATAGCACTCCACTAGAAAACACTTGATAGTATCTCACGTGTTACGGGGAGGGCCTAGTTTGCTAGTGTGGGGGTTAGTATGGCAATGGAAGCAGGAGATGAGTAAAGGATGCAGGATAGATATTGATAAAACTGACAGCCGTTCCTGCAACACACGAGAAATCGCCTGAAGAACTAGAGGAGAGTTATATGTGGACCACCCTGTAATGAAAGTGGACCCCTTCAATATTTAAACATCTGAATCCGGTTTTCTGTAAGAGTAAAATAATGTTCGAAGCAGCCTTGGCGGAGGTATGCGCTCTATTGAGTCCCATTCTAGTTAATGAGCGGTTTTAATTGAAACTCTGCACTTACGATCTTTTGTCTATGTCAACCATGGAATCATACCGAAAATTGAATGTAAAGAGATCCACGGGAAATAAATTGCCGGTCTCCAGTCAGGGTAGTGCTGAGTAATTTTGCATGCGTTCTTCGTTTTCCTGATATAATTCTCTCTCTCTCTCTCTCTCTCTCTCTCTCTCTCACCAATGTACTGTTCTGTTCTCCTCTTTCATACAATCGACAGAGTCGTATTCATTCACTACTTTAACCAGTCTTAAAGATAATCAAGTTTTCACAGCAGTTGAATATTATGTACCCTTTAGTTTCACTGCATTTTTCCATTATTCTCTACCCTGATTGTGAAGTGTCTGGCTGCTCATTCAAGTGTACACTTTACAGGACGATGGTTATACGTACTGTACATGTGTAAGCTTTTATTATTATTATTAACCAGCAGATGGCATTTAGCGGTGATAAACGTGTCATACAGCTCCCGTCCCCTGGTGTGCCATCAACAAGTGACTTAGGCAAGTTTTTAAATAGATATATGACCTCACTGACGCCAACCCCTTTTTTTTTTTTTTCCTCCTCGGCCTGCTACCATCCAAGGCTAACGAGTCCAGTCAACCTTGGGAATGGACTGTAGTTGTGTAGAGGTGGCAGGCATGCCAAGGCGCTTATATTACCCATAACCTTCTTGATGTATATGCAGTAGTCTCAGCCCAAACTATGACTAAATAAATGTGGTTGAGTTCCCCGCCAAGATGTGTTGTGTGAAGTAAGGTAGTAGCTCAATGCGCTGGAGAGGGACACCTTCATGTGAAAATACCAACATAACTGAGCAGTTCCACTGCCTTTTTATACAGATGTCCCTGGACTCCATCTCTATCCTCTGAAAGGAAGATGGAGGATTGCAAAGGGACAACTTAGTCCGCCATTTTTACGTCCTGATGAGCCTGGAGCCGCAACAATAATAACACGCCCAAAAAAGTATATGAACACAAGTCTTGGAACATCAACCTCAGTCTCACACAAACTTTCTTCGGGATTCCATCTACGAGTAGAGCACATGTTTTCAATATTGCACGATTATACCATTTCCATATCATCATCAGCCATAATAAGACCACTGCTGAACATAGGTCTCCCCTAACCTTCTCCAAATTCCTTGACTGAGCCAATCTCTGCCACGTTTTCCCTGCAAACTTCTTTATCTCACCTCTCCACCTCCTATCTAGCCTTTTTCTGCAATGCATACAGTTTCTTGGTGTCCAGTCAGTCATTTCCTTGCTCCATCGGTTATCCCTTATTCTTCCTACATGGCCTGCCCACCTCCATTTCTGTTCCATACACAGTATTACTCTTTATATGGTGGTACTGACGAGGAGCCTACACATAGTGATGCTGTGCAGCCTTAGTGAAGGAGCTTTAGCATCCATCCAGAAGCCAAACCTCCTTGCGTTTCCCAGCACCCCGCTATAGGAAGGACCTAGCCCTGACCCTGGTGAGGTGCTGTCTATCACAAAGGGTACAACTCTCATGTGTGGGGAAGCTCCCCACATACAGCTCTTCTCGATAGGGTGGAGTCAAAGGCTTCTCGTCTCATTAACTCTCCTCCTCTTATTGGCTCCCTTCAACCTGTCTCTTCGCCGCACTGTTGCATCTTTATCTCTTTTCTATCGCTACTTCAACGGTCACTGTTCCTCTAAACTGTCCCTCCACCTCTACGACGGGCACGTAGCACCCGTCTGGCAACAAACTCTCATCCCTTTTCTGTCCAACTCTCTAATGCAAAAGTTAATCATTACTCCCAGTCCTTCATTTATGCAACAGGTCAACTCTGGAACTGTCTTCCTCTGCCTGTATTTCCTACTTCCTATGATCTCCAGTCTTTCAAACGCAGTGTGTCCAGGGATCTCGAAATGAACGGATCTTGAATTTGGCTCTCTTTTGCATTGTTTTTGTTTTTTCTGGAAAGGAACAGTTTGCAGGCCCATGGCCTGTGGTTCCTTCTTAATTGCATAAAAAAAGAAAAAAAATCCCTTCAAAGTGTATGTACTATACTGTGCCTGTAGAACAGCCCAACAGATTCAGTTGCTTGACTGGTCAGTGGGACTGCTCAGCCAGACAGACAGGGATTAAGCAACAACATTAACATTTTTTTTTCAGTGTCTTGTGTGGTAGACTGGTTTTATAATAACATATTTGGGAGTGTGTGTGTGTGTGTGTGTGTGTGTGTGTGTGTGTGTGTGTGTGTGGCAGGATGGTGGAGGAGTGATGGTGCAGGGGGTGGGTGAGTGGTGGTTGTGGTGCGGAGGTGAAGCAGGGGTAATTGTTGGTGTGTGTGGGTGAGGCAGGGAGTTTTGTCGATGTGTGGTGATGGAGGAGAGATATGTGGATCTGGTGTGGTGGTGGCTGTGGGAGTGGCAGGGTAGGGGAATGAGTGCATGTGGGAGGAAGAGGGTGAAAGAGTGGGTGGTAGTGTTGGGGTGTGGAAAGGAGAGACTGTCGGTGTGTGGTGGAGGGGAGACGTGTGGTATAGTGGTAGCTGTGATGGTGATTGAAGGATGGAATGGTGTGATGGTGACTGAAGGATGGAGTGGTGTGATGGTGATTGGATGTAGTGATGTGGTGGGATGTGTGATGTACAGTGGTGGTAGTGGAAGGGGTCGAAGAGGGGAAAGACAGCCATGGTTGATGCATGATGGTGGTGGCTGGGAGGTGTGTAGTGTGTGGTGATAGCAGTGGTTGTGGTGGTCGTGGTGGGGAGATGTCCATGGTGTAGCAGTGGTTGTGGTGGTGGTGGTGAGGAGGTGTGGTGTAGCAGTGGTAGTGACTGCTATGATGGAGGTGGGGTGTGGGGTGTAACGATAGTGGTGAGGTTTGTGGTGTAGTGGTGATCGTGAGGTGTGTGTAGTGGTGGTCGTTGCAGTAGTGGTGGTTGGGGGGAATGCCTGTCAGGGTAGGTGTGAGGTGGTGGTGGTGATGGCGAGGTGTGTGGTGTGGTGATGGTTGTGGTAGTGGGAGAGGGATGACTGTCAGAGCAGGCATTTGGTGGTGATGATGGTGAGGTGTGTGGTGATGGTGAGGTTGGGGGGTGACTGTCAGGATAGGTATGTGGTGGTGGTCAGGGAGGTACCTATAATGAGTAATGTGATCCTGGCATCACAGGGAGCTAAATACACAGCCTAGGTTCCATGGAGATTTCTTTAAACCTCTTCCTTAGTTATTTCTCTGTCGTATTCATAACACATTAGTACGGCATAATATGTAGGTATTAAAAAAATGAAATAACACACAAGACCAGGTAAAAATGTAGTAGACAAAATAAATCACTATGGATGATATGCTATGAAGCCTCCTATGCCGTCTACCACACTGCGTACTTGACCTGGCCTGACGGCGTTGCCAGCTGCCACCACATCAGCAGCTGTAGACCACTCGGACAATACTGTCAATGATACTGAGGGATTTGGGGCCAGAGACTAACACTAGCAGCAAGGAGCTGGAAGCAAATCCCAACCTTACCTCCTCAACCTCAGATCTCTTCTTCCTTATTCACCAAGGCAGTCAATGTCATCCATTAAGGTGCATTCCCCCCCTCCCCCCCTTTTCACTCCCATAAACTTCTTTCATGTCACTGTCTTTAGTCTGCTTTACCTGTGTACTGTAAGCTATGCCTTTACAATGGTTATCTGTAGTCTATATAACTGGGGCCACTGAAGGTTGTTAGAATACAAGCTGCAGTCTGCCTGGAGAGTTGGTTAACACAGTAGGTTTATTATGGTGGGTTAAGGGTGTCTGAGAGCAAGGGACCCCAGGTTAACACTTTACCTGGGCATACAGTGGGTTACTCTAAATGGACATGCCAGACAATCTATGGCTTATCTATTTGTGGCCAAACACCTTAACTGCAGAGGGGGTGGCCACAAACAAAAAGTCTTCATGTTACCCTGTCCTCTGCCATCAGGCTACCCTCCACATAACTCACACCACCTTCACTCATACAATATATCTCTCTGACCCATCCCTCCAACTAAATATCAGTCTCCCCCTCCTTCTCTTCCCCTCCAGTTCACTCACATACAGACACACTCTCCTAGTCAGTCTCTCCTTCTCTCTTCTCTACCCATTACCAATTCAATTTCGTGATATTGTACTTCAAAAACCATCACAATAAGGAACCAAAAATAAGAATTAAACAGTACAATGGTAAGAACCATTCCCATACTATGGTACCTCCTTCAAGATGTACAAACCTAAAGCTATGCTACTGTAGTTCGGTACATTTAATGGCAACTGACCACCCTACTTACCTTGACAGCATTACATGATCGAAAAACCCCGAGCCACCTCTTGAGATCAAATCTATGCAAGGAAGCCACTCCAGCTGGGATGTTCTAGCCTCCTGACCACCATTACTGTAAATCAGGAACCATAAATTATAAGCAGTAATACAGTAACACCTTTTTTATTACATATTATTACAAAAAAAAAAACAGAGATCAGAGATGGGATTCTTGAACACATTTACGACATATTCCTTGTCTTAAATTTAAATTTCAGGAAAAACTAGAGAGACAGCAATGTTCTGCATTGTTCTTCCTCAAAAAACAACAACAACAATAGTAAAACCAATTCCACTTGTAAAGGTCAACTATTTTTGCAGAAAGAACAGGAGACATAAGAAGAGTATATACAGTACTTCCACTTTCCTCGTCCTTCCAGCAAAAACAAATCTGGGTTACAACAGGAAATTAATCGTAAATTTGTTTGTGAATCTGCAACCAGGCACACACAGCTTTTACAGGTACCCTCAATAGAAAGCCAACAGTATAGTGCAAATAATCCTTTACTGCCCCATCAAAAACATATGGGCCAGGGACTAAGTTACTTAGTCCCTACATTTCAAAAGCGACTAGTTGCTTGTGCTTAAGCAGTAAACACCAGGCACCCTTCAGCTGTAAACCTTTATGAGCAACATCTGGATGGAGAACTTTGCCTCACTAGACCACCCTGAAGAGCACTTGTAATAAGCAGAAATAAAAATGTTATGTACAATTAGTCAAAAAAAAAAAAAGTATCTGAACTTACCTGTCTTTACATTTTAAAACACTAGTCAAAAACCTATTTATCTATACCCAGACACCATGATCCTGGAAGGAATGGCCACAAATGAATCACCTCCATGACACCCTGTCCTTCACCATCAGGCTGCCTTCACTCCAAATCACATTATCTTCACTCATATACTTCTCCATCTCATCCCTCCAACTCATCTTCAGTTTCCCCCTCACCAATTCCACCTCCATCTGACTCACATTTATAGTCTCCTCGTCAATTTTTTATAACCCATTCTCACCACATGGCCAAACCATCTCAAGGTACTACTATTTGTTCACAAATGTTAATACCTGCAATTTCATTCAATACACCATGAAGAGGGAACTTTATACAATGTAACACATGTACTATCCATTCAAAAATAGTCTTTTTCATAAAACAAATGTGAAAAGCAACACTCACTGTGAAGCCAGAAATCACTTGGTTTAAGATATTTTGTTACAGAGTGTACATCACCAGCAAACACAGTGAATATAAAACAGTAACAGCAAATTTCATTTTACCCCCATTGAGGTATTGGGGCCTGACAGTAGGCAAGTGCAATCTACCGCATTAAAGAGCAGATGGTCAGTAATACTCCCCTAAATGGTCACCTCTCGGGGACCAAACCTATGCAAAGTCATCACTCTGACTGGGGTGTTCTAACCACTAATGTGAGATGGAGTGGGAGGAGGAGTAAGAGACCAGGATGGAATGGAGAGGCATATAAATCATTGTGGTTTGTGTTGGAGTGAGGGCAGCCTGATGGTGGATGACAAATATCAAGGAAACAATTTATTTATGGCCACCCCTTCTAAGATTGAGCCTGGTTACTCACAGAAAAATATATAATACTATTAAAATATACCAATGAATTGCACACAAACAATACACTGGTTGTATCAAAAAACACTACATTTCTACAAGCGAACCAGTGAAATAAATGAAAAGTGTTCAAATTACTATCAAAATGTACTATAACAAAGTATTTACCATACAATATTTTAGTACAATGTCACAAAAACATTTACCCTTCCACATTTAAAAAGGTAAACTTAAAAATTATAAACAGTACAGTAATACCATCAAAATGTACTATAGTGTACTTTAGGTTCATCATCATCATCCTCATTATCATACAAAAGTATTTCTCCACATGTAAACAGTACAGTATTACAGTACAGTACTATTAAAATGTAAAATAGTGAATTATGTACTGCACTTCAGTTCCATATTCCACAATATATAACATTAAATCACTTTTCATGTTTAAACAGGTGATATAAAAATCTCATATAATACTGTACGACAATACATCACTTCTTCACGCTTAAACAGGTGAAATAAAAATATCAATACAGAATTACCATCAAAATATATTACTAAAGAATACACATTCAGTCCTCACTTGAATCCCATGACATACATATTCATTTTTTTTTTTGCTATCTCCACAAGATTATACTGAAATTAGGAAAGGTCTCTTGTAGTAGTAGAAGTAGCTGTAGCCCCAGGTGCATCTGAAACGTCAATCTGGTGGACGGAAAGCTGAAGTTCCCGTCTCTGACAGAATCACCATCCTCCTCTCAGGGCATGGGGAGGGAGTTGAGGGATGTTTGGATAACCAGGTACAGTAGTTTCACCACCAAGTTAAAATGGTCCCACAATATGAAAGTATCCCTCTTCAGTACCAGGGCCTCTTGTGCTCAAGGGCTTTAAGACACAAGAGGGACAATTTCATGTGGCAACATCAATATAACTTGGCTCCATTGCCTCATTATTCAAAGGTCCCAAACTCCCTCCCTATCCCCTCAAGAGATGGATGGTGGACTACTAGGGAATGGTAACTTGAGCCCAAAGTTCACTGGGTTCACATTCATATGAGCCTGGGGCCACAATAGCAACACTGAGGTTACACCTAACCCATACAATTTGAAAAGTCTATCCTAAGCTGAATAAAACCGTCAGGAGATACATAAAAAAAAAAAAAAGTACAATAATAGCCAATCCCATTTTGCCCCCTTCAAGGTTTAGGGGCTTGGATTAGGCTACCACAAACCAGAACATTAAGGGTTAGTGACCAGCCCACTTCCCTTTGGCATTCCATGACTGAAAAGTCACCAAGCACTTCTTAAGGATCAAACCTATGTACGGATGTCACTCCAACTGGGGCATCCTAAACATTACACTACCTGGGGTAAGATGGCAAGAATAAAGTGAAAAATGTTGATGAAATTACCTGGGCCCAATGAAGCAAATGAAAACTGACTACTTTTCTTATATACACCATAGCATTTATTCTACACATCTAAATGTGTAAGAGCAAAAAAAATGTATAGTCAAAGTGCACAACTGAACTGTGTACTGCTGAATGTTTACTACTAAATGTGTATTATTGAACGCCTACTACTATATGAGTATTACTGAACTGTGCAATACTGATTTTGTACTACTGTATACAACTAAATCATGTAATGCTATACTGAATGTGTACTACTGAACTGTGTACTACTGAGTGTGTACTAATAATGTGTACTACTCACTGTGTACTATTGTTACATATTTCCAACCTTGCACTTTCAGTTTCTAATTTGTACAGTCATACTTTTATAAATGGAGTCTTAATACTTTGTGTTAAGGATACAGGTTAAAAAAATTGTAACAGCTAATCACATTTTACCCCATCAAGGTGTATTGGCTCGAGGACTGGCTACTATAATCCAGTACATTTAAAGACATATAACCAGTCAACTTCCCAAGGAGGAGTTACATGACTGAAAAACCTCCACTCACCTCTCAGGATGGAAAAATGCATGGCCATCACTCTAACCAGGGTGTTATAGCCATTAAACCATAACAAACATCAGGACAGAATTAAATCACACACACACAACACAACTAAGAATGAAATCAGTAGTTTATAACTACAAGGAGTCACTTTAGTATACAATCAGGGACAAAATTTTGCATGCTATTCCACTGTGTTAACTTCACAACTCAGAGCATGTCTGTCACTTGCCTCCCTGATGCACCATTGGATATGAAAAAGAGAATCATCTATGGCCAGAGTAACATACCAAGTCTCATTCAACTTACAAGTTTTAGACCCTCTCAAAGTTGGAAAAACTCTTAGTACGTTATTCTGGTTAATGCCAGGTAATTTTATTCAACTGAGGGAGTCATAGGAGGGCTAAGAGTGTTAATACTGTCACTGTTAACCTTCTCATGGTCATGAAAACACTAGTTTTGTACAACTCCTCACTAATGCCATGAAAACTTTAGTACAATAAGACCTCACTATAATGGACTAATTGGGGCTCAGGCCAGTCTGAAATATGCGAAATTCCGATAAAAGCGACATACGGACTTACCCCTCCTAATCCGAACTTTTTCCGATATATCAGACATTAGTCCGGATTGCATCAGTGGTTTTCACCACCATTGCAGGATTGCACTGTGTTATACCTTCACTACATTAATTAAATGGTATAATAATACTGTACTGTGCACTGAAAAACATGTCTTTTACTTGTCTTATTGTGGTGAACATAGCTGAAGTTGTCAGGAAGTCCGGACTGCTTTCTGGCTTTATCGGACTTTTTCTGATATATAGGAGTTTAGTTCGGTAGCTCCTTGAGTCCGATAAAAGCGAATTCCGGTCTACTGAAGTCTGTTATATCGAGGTTTTACTGTATTGTACAACGTCTCACTAATGCCAGATGATTTAACTTGGCTAAGTCACAGAGGCCTGAATATTAATACTGTCAGCATTAATACTGTCACCTTTAACCCTCTCCTGGCCAAGACAACTCTATCATAGTATTATACTTCAGCTAATGCCAGATGATTTTAGCTGAGAGTGAGTCACCGGAGCCTAAGTGTTAATACAGTCACAACTAACCCTCTGGTGGTCAGCCCAAAAAGTCTCTCCTACAAGGAATATACGTACCATCTAGTGGTAGTTAAGAATAAAATGAAAGACAGAAAACCATTCAAAAGAAAATGTTAAAAAGGGCAGGTACAGAAATACATCCACCAAAATGCATATCATCCACCTTGTCATGTAGGGGCCTGAAGCTAGCCTACCATAATCCAGTACAACTAAAGGTGGATGACCAGCTTACTTTCCTTGGTGGCATTACATGATTATTGAAAAAAAATAATAATAATGTCACCTCTTGGAGATCAAAGTTATGCAACATCACTCCACCTGGGTCAATTTAACCACTACACAACCAATGCAGTGTTTAAGGTAGATGACCAGCCTACTTCCCTTGACAGCATTACTTGATCAAACCCTCCAGTCACTACCTGAGGATCGAACCAATGCAAGGCTTTTACTCTGACTGGGACTATTTAACAAATATACACCAAGTGTCATATAATAAACTTACTAAACTAATATGTTACATGTAAATGAACCAGTTATATTATGTGTGTTTAATCACCATAAAAAATCATGATCATCACCATCATCATCCCTATGAAAAATCGTGAAACTCGTCTAATGAATCTAAAGTACTGTATATATATAACACAAAATCATCACCTTCATAACCACCATCATTCTTCCGAAAGTCATGAAAGCTCATTCACTCACTTTAAAACACATCAAAATCATCATCATCATCACCATCATCATCCCTCTGAAAAACCATGAAAGCTAATTTAATCATTTTAAAACACCAAAAATCATAATCATAATCATTAACTTCATCATGATAAATCTGAAAACTAGGATAGCTCATGTAATAATTCTGAAACATACAAAATCATTACCATTATCATCATCATATCATAATCATCATCCATCTTTAACCATGAAACTCATGAAACTAACCATCTTCATATTAAAAAAAAAAAAAAAAATTAAAATGATTCCTAATGCTGAGATGCATATGACCCAAAATAATTTTAAAATAATACTGTACTCATAAATATTAACCCACAGAATCCAGGTGGCTTCATATTTAGTTTATTTATGTACATCTAACCCTATCCACTCATCTGCTGATGATTCCACCCTTCACCTTTCCATTCAGTTCCCGCAACGTCCATCTCAGCAGTTACTTCAACAAAAAAGGGATGAGGCTATGGCACACCTAATGTCTGATTTGGCTCGTATCTCTGATTGGGGTAAAAATAATCTTGTTATTTTTAATGCATCAAAAACTCAGTTCTTACACATATCAACCCGACAAAATCTTCCTCAGGATTACCCACTAAGGTTTAATAATGAACAGTTATGTCCTGCATCATCCTTGAACATGCTTGGGGTTTCATTCTCTCAGGATTTGTCTTGGAAAGAACATATTACATGTCCTGTGAAATCTGCTTCCAAGAGATTAGGTGTGCTAAGCCGATTCCATACTTTCTTTACCCCTGCACAGTTGTTGACCTTGTACACGGGTTTTATTCGCCCGTGTATAGAGTACAACTCTCATGTGTGGGGAGGCTCCCTACATGCAGCTCTTCTCAATAGGGTGGAGTCAAAGGCTTTTCGTCTCATTAACTCTCCTCCTCTTACTGATTCCCTTCAACCATTGTCTCTTCGCTGCACTGTTGCATCTTTATCTCTCTTCTATCGCTACTTCAATGGTCACTGTTCCTCTGAACTGTCTGCTTGCATCCCTCCACCTCTACGACGGGCACGTAGTACCCGTCTAGCAACAAACTCTCATCCCTTTTCTGTCCAACTCTCTAATGCAAGAGTTAACCGTTACTTCCAGTCTTTTATTTATGCAACTGGTCAACTCTGGAACTGTCTTCCTCTGTCTGTATTTCCTACTTCCTATGATCTCCAGTCTTTCAAACGCAGTGTGTCCAGGCATCTCGAATTGAACGGATCTTGAATTTGGCTCTCTTTTGTGCTGTTTTTGCTTTTTCTTGGGGGGAACAGTGTGCGGGCCCATGGCCTTTGGTTCCTTCTTCCATGCATTAAAAAAAAAAAAAAAAAAAAATAGTTTTCTCTTTAGGTCTCGTATACTGGAGGTTTTCATTAAGGCAATATTAGTACTGAAGAGAAAACCTTCACATGGTGGTACTAATATAAACAGGTAATGCACCTGCCTGGCAAAACAAACACCACTAAATTCCCTCTGTATCTCTCAAAAGGATTGTGAATGTCAAGAAAAGAGCAATTTCAGCCAGGATCCTCAACCTATACTTACTACGTAAAGGCAATATTAAACCTCCCCAGGTCAAAAGCCATACCCTGAGTTGAATAAAGTTGTCAAGAGATGGCAAGAATTTAATGAAGATGACATCTCCAGGCTTGGTGGGTTAAGTAACCTAGGGTCATATTCTAAGTGGCTTTGGATATTTTGTAACATCTTTTGTATCAGTAACTGTGCACATTACACCTCAATTGTTCTTGTTGTTGCTGTTGTTCAACCCCAGTCACATGTGCCCTGGCAGACCCGTCAACTGAAGGTAAGCAACTGTCCCGACAGGGTCAACCCATTCCCAACACTGCTGATGTATCTGCAGTTTAGTGTGGCATGTGTTATGCAGTGCTCTATAATGTAGTATGTGGACCTATTCTACAAGAGGGGTATGTGTCATTTGTAATGACTGTCAAGATTATGTGGTGAGCTACGTCAATATTAACTCACTGAGCCTTGGGATATTTTTCCATGTTATTACAGTATTACCATCTCTGGATTATTTGACGCAACTGAAAATAGACTATTCAAACTGGAGGAGTTAGTTATAGCCTTAATAAACTAATTCAGCATGACAGATGTTTCCTAAGGTGAATAAAATTGTCAAGTAGCAGCAAGAATAAACTAAACTGGACATCACCTGGATTCAAGGGCTTAAAAAGGGGTAAATACCACACAAGAGAATGTTAAGGTGCATTATGCATAAGAAATCATTATAGAAAAGATCCTATGAAACCTCCAATACCCTTGGCCACAGCAGTAATGGCAATTACTCACTGATTCTAGAATATGTGAAGGTAAAATGCTACTTTCAACGATAGTACTTTACATGTAGAGGTGTTGGTATGTAGGAGGACTGCTGGGCCTTGATAGCAGGCCGTGAAGCCTATGCCCAGAGTTGGACACACACACACACACACACACACACACACACATACACACACACACACACACACACACACACACACAAAAAAAACGTAGTTTTGGCTTCAGGATCATCTAGATATAAGCCCAGTAGACTGCAGGCCGAAGATGACAGACAGCAATTTTAGGACAAGTTAAAGTGAAATGACTATAGTTTACACAGAGAGGGTCTAAGATTGGTAAATACTGTAATAATAAAAATAAAAATAATAATATGATATCACATGTACTTCATTATATTGTGCCAAATACTCCCACTGCATAATACAAAAAAATTGGTGTCCACTATTTCATAAGTCTGGGGTGCTCCAAGCACTAAACTCTAACATAATCTACACCTAGAGCTTTTCCACTTTAACTTGGCTTAGATCTTTTTCTTTTTTTAATCCTTTTCCGATAGCTCAATGTCAAAAAACACAATACTAAGGCGCAACATTCTTTCCACAGCACTTCTTCATGACTAGTACAGTATTATATTCCAGTGTTAATCTACTGTCAAAATTCAGTATTCAAAATGGTGAGATGGTAATTTTGTGACAAGTTAAGGTAAAAAGAGTGTAAGTCACACAGACAAAAGTCAAAAGCAAGCATATTAAAAAAAAAAAAGTATACTTATTAATAAGAAATCATCTTTATTTCCTTACTTATTAATAAGAAATCATCTTTATTTCCTTATGCTGTGTCAAATACTGCTACTGAGCATTAAAAAAGAACAAAAAAATTATGTACAAGGTTTCTCATAATCAGCTGGGTGACTCATAATCTACAGAGTGGTCCATAACTTACAGGGTGGTTCATAACATACAGGGTGGTTCATAACATACAGGGCAGTTCATAACCTGCAATGTGGTTCATGTACTGCATTCTCCAATCTTGTGTGTTGCAGTAACAGTTCATTTTGTTTCTGTTAGTAGCAACAGCATTTTGGAAATATAAAGGTAAACACAAAAAAACATAAAAAGTTATGTGAAGTAGAAAATGATGCATGGTAGACACTGACAATTATGGGAAGTAGAAAATGATGCAGGATAGACACTGATAATGATAAGAAGAAAATTAGGTTGGGTAGACAATGATAACATTAACTGAACCATCCCTGCAACATGTGAGAACTGAAAGGTCTGAGGTCAAGCTATGGTAGTCTAGTTAATTTAGCCCCTTTTGTCCAACAATATTTTCTGCGTATTTATCACGCCAAAAGATGACTGAATTCAACCTGAAGGAAATCTCTTGTAGTGAAATTACTACGGTATACTTATTTTACTCAACTTGGCCCAAGACTGCCAGCTCTCCACCCTGAATGATGATCTATAACAGCATTTCCCAACCAGGGGGGAACGCCACTCTGGGGGGGCGTTTGAGACTGCCAAGAGGGGCGTGGGATAATCAAAGTTCAACATAGAGCTAGGCCATTCAGATGCATACAGGGTATTCCCAAAGATATGTATGAATAAGAAACTTTGGTAGGAAAACCTCACAACCGTTACTTCGAGCAACCACATATAGTGTTACCATCTAGCATCTTCAGCATCCATATGGAAAAGATAAAAACATCGTTGTTTTGGCATCAGAGGGGGGGGGGCATCATGAATAAAGTCCTGACCAAAGGGGGGTGCAGTGCTAAAAAGGTTGGAAACCCCTGATCTATAACAAGAGATTAACACTGGAATGTGGTGCTAGTCATGCACAAGAGCTATGGAAGTGATGTAGAACTGTAATACTCTTTTTACTCTACCTTGGTCTAAAACTGCCATCCCTCCACCTTGGATGCTCAGATGTAACAATGAATTAACATCGGAACATGATGCCAGTCATGAAACACAGCCACTGTATTGTCTTTTTCTGCCACTGACCAATGTGAAATAAGCTAAAAAAAGACG
>JAGKTI010000195.1:46022-68717 GCA_018397915.1 Birgus latro | reverse complement strand
GGAAATCTGGGTTATTACAGTAAAAACAGCAGTCCTTTTCTCTTAGCTTGGGCCATATTCTTGTCCCTTTGCAGCTTATTTCACATAGCTCAGTGGAAGAACAATACTGTGGCTCTACATTCTTTCCTTGGCTTTCTTTCAGAACTATCACTGTATTCTAGTGTTATTCTCCTATTACAGTTCAGTATTTGAGATGGCGAGATGGCAATTTTTGGCCTAAAGTAGTTAGGGTAAAATGGGTAAACTGAAGGCTTTTTTTTTTTTTTCCCCCTACCTCTCTAGTTTGAAGTCTCTCTTGCCATAAGTTAAATGACAGACTTGTAACAATATAAAAATTGTTTGTCACTGGATTAAAGGGGTTAAGATTAGATGACTGGCCTACTTCCCTGGTGGCATCAGAAAAAAAAAAAAAAAAAAAAGGTCCAGTCACCTCTTGAGGATCAAACCCATGTTCTACTGTCCCTCCAACTGAGTGTTCTAAGCAACAGATCATAACATTTATTAATCTTGTGGCTGGTGCTGGAGTGGGATGCCTTCATGTGGTGCCATCGATATAACTGGGCTGCTCAAATACCTGATGATATAAATGTTCCTAACTACTTCCCCATCCCCTGAAAGGAGGATGGTGAAATACAGGGAAAGAACAATTTCAGTCTGCAGTCCTCTGAGTTCACATTTCTGATGACCCTAGGGTTACTCTGACAATACTAGCTGCAGTAGCTCCTGTGGCTGACAGGATGAGTCCAATTTCCACACAGACTAAACTCAGTAGTTGGGCTTCGGGCAGGCTCCTCTGAAGGTGGAAGCAAACCTGGAGAATTCAAACCTATTGCGAGCAAACCTGGAGAAATTAAACCTGGAGTAGGCAAATCCTGAGCAGGCAAATCTGGAATAAGTAAACCCACGGCCTATAATGCTGTGAAGAAGACTATCAATTCACCATTTCACACCAAGGCCATCACTCCAGCTGTGGCATTCTAACCAGGAGATCACCAAAACTAAATTTATCACCTTCCAATCCTGCACCTGAGTTACGAATTGATATCTAGCAAAACTTTTGGGGTCCCTCAGAGCTTGAAGGGATTAACTAATCTATCTATTTATTCAATACAGTATACCTATCTATCTAACTGTATGTCCATCTATATCTCTCAATTATATCACCTTCTATTCTGGCGTTCACGGGTTATGAGTCGATATCTGGCAGGATTTTGGGGGTCCCTCAGAGCCTGGCGAACTAACTCATCAGGGGAGGGGGTGTCGAATCGGAATACTCTGAAGGGTACACTTATTGTCTTCTCAGCCAGGCGCTTTACCCTATGTACAGGGGGAACCATTGTAACTATGCGGCCAAATGCCGATGGTATATGCTTAAGCATCGTTCTATCGAATTCCACATGCATCATCTCCAAAACTACTGAATCTGTAGGTAGAATTCTGGAGGATAAGTTTGATTTTGAACTTGACTTTTCTGGGTTTTTGACAAGAGCTGACAGGAGATCAATGTCCATGGAATTATCAACATCCTCAGGTATAAGACTCAGTATTGGGTCAAGGTCCTCCTCAGTAGTTGGGCTTCGGGTAGGCTCCTCTGAAGGTGGAGGTAAACCTGGAGAATTCAAACCTATTGCGAGCAAACCTGGAGAAATTAAACCTGGAGTAGGCAAATCCTGAGCAGGCAAATCTGGAATAAGCAAACCCATAGCAGGCAAACCTGGAGAATACAAACTTGAAGGAGACATATCTGGAGCAGAAAAACCTGGAGCAGGCAACTCTGCAGGTGGAGGGAAACCTGTAGCAGGCAAACCTGGAGGAGGAGGCAAACCTGGAGGGTGAGGCAAACATGAAGAAGGCAAACCTGGATGAGGAGATAAACCTGAAGGAGAGGGAGGAAACCCTGGAGGGGGAGGAAAACTTGGAGAAGAAAAACCTGGAGGAGGAGGCAAACCTGGAGGAAGAGACAACAGGCCCTTAGAAGGAATTACACCTGAATGTGAATTGGGACCTGAAGAGGAATTAAAACCTGAAGGTGAATTATTAAACCCGGGAGGGGGAAAGAAAGATGTCAAAGTCTTTAATTTACCATCTTCACTACCAGCCTTCATGTTATTATTAAAGTTACCACATACACTACTAGACATCATTTTGCTTGCAAGAGGAAACTCACATAACTTCAGACTTTCACTGTTAGGCTTCATTTTGTTATCAGGAGGAAAATCAGATACCTTCAGACTTTTAAATTCAGAATGCAAGCCACCAGAAGCATTATTCACCTTAGAGCAATCCAGTTTTGGGACAGTTATACCAGATTTAGGTATGCCTCCAAGCTGAGTTGGTTCAACCACTCCTGAGGTGTTTGAATGGCCACTGGCTAATGACAGTAAGTTTGAAGGTTCATATCTCTGTAAATTTTCTGCAGCTAACAAGGACAGACTGGTCTGAGATGCCTGTATGTTTGATCCAGGTTGATTTAAATTAGTGTTCGCCAGTTGTATGCTTGGTTTAAACTGTATGGTCATTTCCCTTGACGCAGGTTGAGATGGTAAGCTTGAAGTCTTAGATTCCTCTAAATGCTCTGCAGCTAACAGTGAGAGGCTGGTTTCAGAGGCCTGTAAATGTGATCCAGGTTGATTTGAATTAATGTTAGAAAGTTCTAATAAGCATGGATTAGGATTTTGTACTGCCAGTTCACTTGTAACATCTGGGAAACTTGAGTGAGGTTGAGCAAGTGAGGATAGGGTTGACTGAGGTTTGTCTGAATGAACAAGAGAAGGTACACTTGACTGATCTTGACTTAAGGGTGCAGTTGCATGTGAGGACAAACTTGACTGAGGTTGCTTTAAGGGTGCAAATGAATATAAGCTTGACTGATCTTGATTTAAATTAGCAGAAGCAAGTGTTGATAGATCTGACTGAGAAGGGTTTAAATTAGCCTTTGCATGGATTGATAAACTTGGCTGAGGCTGATTTAAGTGTGCAGTTGCAACAGATGACAGACTTGGGTGAGGCTGATTTAAGTGTGTAGTTGCAAGGGATGATAAATTTGGTTGAGGTTGCTTTAAGTGTGCTGTTGCAAAGGTTAACAGACTTGGCTGAGGCTGATTTAAGTGTGCAGTTGCAAGGGTTGACAGACTTGGCTGAGACTGATTTAAATGTGATGTTGCAAGAGTTGACAGGCTTGGCTGAGGCTGATTTAAGTGTGTGCCAGCAACCAAAGATAAACTTAATCCCTGGGTATTTGATATGGAAGAAGAATCTGGTAAATCAGAACTCAATGTTGTACTTTGTTCTTCTTTGTTGATGTTATTTGTAATAGCTGTTCCTTTCCTTGGTGCAGCATATGTCACGACGCATTCACAGCCAGTGCCAGAGGACACAGGGTTCCTGGGAGAGGGTCCACCCATATTTAATTTGGGTATTGAAAACTGACACTCCGGTGAGTTACTGAAACCAGGAGAACTTATGTTAGAGGTTTGTTCTCCCAATTTTAACTTAGGTACTGAAAACTGGAGCACCTGTGAATCATAGGAACCAGTGGGCCTTATATCAGAAATCTGTTCCGCCATATTTAACTTTGGTACTGTACACTGACCTTGCTGAGTGTCACTGGAGCCAGGAGAATCTACATTAAGAGTCTCCTCAGCTGAGATTTCAATATTAAACTGTGAAGATAGCTGAGTCAAGGACGGAAATTTTTCTACTTCCAAGATTGATTTTTTTTGCATATTTGTACTTGATATATCTTTTGAGTCATCATCTTGACTCTCCTGACTCAACCCTGGGATGAATGAGTCAACACTACACTGACTTTCATTCCTAGTCCGGCTCCCACAGCTCACAGTGTAAGAATCCGAACTACACAGACTATCACTCCTAGTCCTAAACTGAGAGTCCCTAGTCAAGGAGTAATTCTGACTCTCTGCCAAGAACTGAAACTCCCTAGTCAAAGGGCCAGCATTACAATGACTATCATTCTTAGTCTGGGAATCTGAACTACACTGACTATCATTTCTAGTCCTAATACACACATCTGAATCTTCACTCCTGACCCATAACTGAGAGTCCCCAAACAGACTTTCCCTGGTCATTGAATTGTAGATATACTGACTATCCCTGGAAGGTGAATCTGAGGAGCCGCAACTCATGGACAGTGCCTCTTCATTTTTCCTTCTCCTTGTTGCTCGTTTCGCCATAATATCTGCCTGCCAGTCCCTAACAAGGCGGCGAATAGGCAGACGAGTGCATTTACCTGACGAAAATAGCATAACAGAATCACAGCAGTAGGCGTCCGGTAGACGATGCTGGATGAAGGTTGCATCCCCTGAAATAAAACACATCATCATCATCATCAGCAGCAGCAGCAGCTTTCCTCCTCTGAAATAAAATATACCACCATCATCACTATCATGATCAACATCATTATTACCAGTATCATAACCAGCAGCAGTAGCTTTCCACCTCTGAAATTAAATACATTATTATCATCAGCAGCATATTTCCACCTCTGAAATAAAAATAGATGATGATGATGATGATCATAAGTAGCCACAGCAACAGTTTTCCTCCACTAAAATAATAATACAACATTATCATCATCATCTCAACCTCTTTTCCCCATACAGGTACACCCCAGTTTAATGAAGCAATTGGTTAGGTAAAAACCCATCATTAGGCGGGGTCTCATATATCAAGGTACATTTAACATGTAAAGTAATGGGATGCATTTTTCAGCTTTGGGTTCCTCCCCCCCCAACCAAGTCCAAAACCCACCAAAATGAGCCCAAAAACAATTTTAAAGCCAATCTAAATGGCCTAACAGCTGTAAAAGAAGCTAACCTAAGCCTAACACCTGTATATAACTTACTAAAACCAACAAATAAAATCTGAAAATCGTCAAATGTAAGTCTGGAAAAAATCAAGCATAGTAAACTGTACCCCAAAATGACAATGTTCACCCCACCTATGGCTCAAACACATTAATCTAAGTCTAAAAACAGTTTATAAATCAACCTAAACACAATTTTAGTCTAAAATATCATCAAAATCTCATCGTTAGGTGGGGTATGGTGGTATTTCTACCACCATCGTTAAGCCAGGGTATCGCATCTAGGGATACCGTATGTCAAGGTATACTGTACCTGAACAAGGATGGGGTGAGGCAGGGTCCACAGAGCAAGAAAAAAAAACTCACTAATCAAGAACATGCAAAATCAAGTAGGCACACCCTCATTCTCTCCTAAATAATACACAAAACTTCTTACTTCTCGGCTGGAACATTAAACTCTTCAACCCAATGGTGATGACACATCCAGGTCAACCTTGTTACACAATCGGGTTACATACACTGAAAACTGATCACATAATGATCCATCATAGGATCACAAAAATTCTATGGGTGAAACTGACAACTGTATACATAAAAAAATAATAATAATAATAATAATGGCGCTTTACAGGGGATCATAGCAATCGTATAAGCAAAAAAGGTGATTGTAAATACAAAAAAAGGATGCAAAAAATTAAGATCATTTAAGCAATCACAACGGTCAATCATAGGATAAAATTTGTACTGCAGTAATCTAGTTATCCACACAGTTTTATTTTGCTATATGGAGACTTTTGACCGGGATGGGTTAGATATAGCCTTCATAAACCTTTCATCAGCAATGGCATCTCCTACATTGAGTAAGACTGTCCGGCAGCATCGAGACTAAACTAAAAATGTATGTCACACAAATTCAAGAGGTTAACCTCTACAATCCACTGACATTCATTTTATCTTATCTCCAGATAATTTTATTTTGCTTACGGGGACACTTTTGGGGCTGAAGATGCAGGTGAGGTGCAACTTCAAGGTTTGCATTTCAGATGACTGTTACTACTACTACTATTACTATTATTACTACTATTACTATTATTATTACTACTACTACTACTACTACAGCTACTTCACTACTATAGAGACTCCTTAAGCTGAATAAAAATCATCTGGTGGTGGCAATTAAACTGAAAAATAAGTCTTTGTGATGAAAACGTTAATCTTGACCATTTTAACACTCTTGGTGCCTTATATTATTTTCTCTTCAGTACAGTAACAGTGACCAACACAGCCATAAAATGTATGGTAACTTACAGTCAGTCAGTCTAACTATCTACCTATTGCCAAATGCCTAAATCCAGAATGGGGTGGCCAGAACCAAATTACCATACTTCCATGTGATTTAGTCCTCTGCTACCAGGCTGCCTTTCTTCCATTGCACACCAATATCATCCATATACCTCTCCTCAACCTTATTCTCCCTCTTGCTCCATTTCACACCTAATGTACCTCACTCACATACAGTAGGCTACATCTTCACTCTATCCTTCCACCTCCTCAGTTTTCCTCTCCCTTTCCCATCATTTCACCCTACCCTCATTCATAAACCTCTCCATCTCACCCCTGCAACTCATTCTCAATCTCCCCTCTCTCCCTTTACCTCACTCACATACACTCTCCTAGTCAGTCTCTCACTCTCCATTCTCTACACATGGCCAAACCAGCTCAGGGTAATTTGCAGTCACAGATTTAAGTCAGTATGATATCTTACTGTCTAATCTATTTACCTGTCTATGGCCTGATGCCTTAGTCCCAGAGGAATGACCAAAAAAAAATTGCCCCCATATCACCCTGTCCTTCGCTATAAGGCTGACCTCCCTCCTGCTCATACTTTATTATACAGTCAATAAAAAAGTTGGCAAACTAAGCATCATGCACTAAAACACTACTCCATCTATGTATCATCTTTTTTCTATTCCTGCTGCATCAGAAATGTAGAGGCCTGGGGTTGGGCAACTCAGTCTCAACACTTAAGGCAAAAGTGACCAGTCTCGCTTGCCCTCGATAGACACCATGTGAACAATAAACCTCAACCACACCTTGGATGTTAACCCTTATAGGCCAAATATAGTCAAAGTGCTTCAATCCACTATATCACCAGGCATCATAAGGATATATGGTTACCACCCAACACTGTAAATGGTTTCCTGGGTTGCAGAAAACCATATGATTTGTAACTTAACGTGTCAGTCGCCTGAAGGTAACACTGCATTTAGTGAACGGACAGTAGGCATCCCCACCTTCCACAAAAGGGACAATGAAACATAAAAATTCTGAATACAGCTCTTCAGATGTTATGGCAAGCTATAGTGTGTACAAAAATTGGTTTTATATATACCTGTACAGTATATATACGGTACATANACTCACCATTGAATTTAGTATTTACTGGCATTCCCCTTCACCTTTATTATCTTCTTAAGGCGTCTGGGGAGACTGATGGCGTAGTTTTGCAGAACAGACGGACTAAAACTGCTCCATAGCTGCAGCCTCAAGTTTAGGCAAAGATGATGTGTCCATACTACGCAGCTGCCGCTTCATGTGCGCCCATAAATTCTCAATGGGATTGATATCTGGGCTGTTTCCGGGCCAATCTCGAATAAAGGGAACCTCACAGTCTGTTAGCCACTGTTTCACTGACTTTGCAACATGTGCAGGGGCAGAATCTTGCATAAATACTCTTGCCTTGGTTTTATCAAAAGAGTCACTTAAAACATCACATAAGAGCTCCAAATAATTGTTCTGGTTCACTTTTTCATTTGCAGGTAGAATTACCAACCTACCAACACCATAATATGTAAAGCAGCCCCAAGCCATGAGTGAGGCTGGGTATTTAACAAACTTGGAAGTGTACTTAGGATCCAGGGGGTCACTGCCTGGTTTGCGGTACACTCGTGATGAAGGGGTACCAGTGACAGTAAATGTTGACTCATCACTCCAAAGCACAGTTTTCCATTGCTCCTCACTCCAGGCAAGATATTTCTTACAAAAATTTACTCTCTTTTTCTTCTGAAGTGCAGTTAGCAGTGGTTTTTTACGAGCACAAAAACTCCTGTAGCCCAGATCGTCATGCAACAGCTGCTGCACACTTCTGACAGACACATCTGCCAGCAACTGTGGGTTCTTTTCTTTTAAATCCCGTGCTGTTAGCCTTGGATCCTTGCTAACTTGCCTTGAGATCAGCTGACGGGTCCTGAAGGTTGTCTTACGAGGTCTCCCAGGCTTGGGAAGTGGAGTGGGAGGAATGGCCTCCCCACTGTCCTTGAACCGCTTCACCAGTCTCTGCACTGTCCTCAGTCTAACACCATCTGATTTGCAATAAATGGTAGTTTGTGGCCAGCTTTGTATAAAGTAATCACTTCCACACGTTTGCCCTTGCTTGTGGTTACTTTAGGCATGATGAGAATGTGGTAGGTAACCAAATAACTGTTATTTGAGTCAAAACATGCCCTCGTGGTGCATCACACACAGAGACAATCCTCCTCCTGTGGCTGCCCAAACATTACTGAGCCTGCTCCTGTGGTGCCAAACCTATCAAGCAGGGTTGCCAGCTCCCGTTGAAAAAGCGTCAGCTCATTTCGCATCACATGGGAGGGTAGTATTGACCCTACTTCACTTAACGCGAAGAAGAATGACATCGGCAAAAAAGCGTCAATACTTTCCGCGCCTACTGTATATATAATATATATATATATATATATATATATATATATATATCATACAGGTATTTACTAAACTGTACTGTAATAAATTAACCATGGGCTTACCAATTCCACCTGCCATAATGCTGTCAGTTTTAGTTGATGCGCATGAAGCTTCACAATCACCTGAAAGAAAGGAAAATAATCAGTACAGTACTAAGATATCTGCTATATTAATTATTTCATGGTGGGGATAATACAACAAGTCTATTCAGCTAACACCAGGTAAGAGTGAGTCACAGATGCATGAGTGTTAATACTACCACATTATTCCTTTTATAATGTACTGTAGTTGGGATAATGTGAGAACAGTAGAGTATTCTATTCCTGCTAACACCAGACGATAGTATTCTGTTAACAGTGAGGCCGAGGAGCATGAATGTTAATTCTGCCACCATTAACTCTCTCATGGTTGGAAAAATTCTAGTACTGTATTTTATTCCAGCTAACACCAGCTGACTATAGTCAGTAAAGATTATGTCACCGAGCCTGATTAAAAATACGAAAGAAAAAGAAGTTGCTAAAAAGAAAAGAAAAAATGCACTTAACTCCTCCACCCCAAGGAAATCCTTACTGTTTTATTCTTGCTAACTTTATTCAAAATGGGAGAGGCTTTTGATAGTGAAGGGTTACTCCAATGAGCCCAGGATGTCTCTTTTTCATTTCATCCTTGTTGTCTCATGAAAATTTCATTCAGCAAAAGATGCACTTCCAAACTGGAGAGGTTTGATATATGGTAGCCTTAATACATCCCACAACATGAGAGGCCACTTACACTGAAGAAGGTTAATAAAGGCTATATGTAACCCATTCAGTAACAAAAATCCATCTATCTATTGCCAGACGCCTTAATCCCGTAAAGGGTGGCCACAAACAAATCGCCTCCAAAATCGCCATAAATCTCTAAGTTAAATAAAATGATCTGGAGATGGTACATATGAATAAAATACAACATATATCCTTGACAAAGTACTGCCACCTTCATTTGGCAAATACAAGGACTCACATTCACCTTTAACATACTGGTAGCTAGCCTATATACCATACATAAAAATGATGCCATGCCCCCTTGACAAAATCCCCACAGAAGTTGGCCATGGTACAGCTTTTTTTTTTTTTTTTTTTATGACCTGGATGCTGAACTAAGTGCCCAAACCAACTTATTACCTGCTGAGAAAAAATGAAATCTCCGATGTATACCATTTATACCCTACCAAAGCCAGTTTGGACTCTATTTACTTGTGGCTGAGTTTGCTACCCATGAGAAATAATTAGCAGCTATAGTTAACAAGTTTGTAGTCACAGATCACTCTCATGGTAGTGCAGTTCTTAGGACTCACAGTGCATGAGTTCACCTAGTAGGCCTACATGATACATGGGCTGGCAGGTGGGAGGCCCATCCAGAGTTATGAGGGGCAGCTGGGAGCACCTCCGTCAGTGAATCTACATTAGTTATCTCCAGGTCAACATTAACCATAGGCAGGGACAAAATCTAGGAGAGCTACCATTCAGATGTTAATTAGATTATAAAAAGGATTACATAAGCACCGTCATGGTGTAATTCATTTATGACAACCAAAGTCTATGGAAATAACTAACATAATGTTAAAGTTACAACCAAACAATGTCATTCTCATGGTCAGGTAAGGCTCTATTTGGCCTGGCTAAAACTGATGATGTCCTAAAATTAACAACTTCAAAATTACACATTTCTGTCAATTCTTAGAGTTTTTACTTCAAAAATCGTCATATTTTACAATACAGGAAAAACACAACACTGTGATGCGGGAGAGGTAGTCTCCTACGGCAGATATTCACCAAAGGCAGCTGCGTATGCTGATAATCCCTACTTCTGAATTCAAAAATCTCTAGTTTATTTACCGCTTAGCAATATTATATTCAAATTGAGAGCTTTCAAGTACTGAACGGGTTAATGCGGGCTGCATGTAACCTAAATCAGACAAAAGCCTATGACCATTTGCAAGAATATAAAAACGCAAATAAAAACTACGTACTAACTGGGATGGTGATTACATTCTTGCTCCATTAAGAGAATACGGAACTTATACGCTCTTGTGCCTTTTTACCAACTGAACATTAATTTCTACTCCCATTTTCTGCATATTACTTTTTCTGTACATATACACACCTTCTTCAGTAGCCTGCATCCCGCTGAGGCCAGCAGGGGGCATAATATCCTTAAGTATTGAAATTCACCACCTTTTCCTAGAGTTTTGTTATGTTTACGTTCCGATGTTTACTTTTTCAATGTTGCCAAGATCAAATTGTCGCTAACCTGCTAACTGCCTAACTCACTAACCTGCTAAACATTACTAAATATTCTCCTGAATCCAGTGACATAATTTTATTGCATACATTATTTGTACCGGTACTGTAATCACTAGACAATTTCATAAAGCTGGCAGTCAAAGAGCAAAAACAATGCAGACGAAAGAACAGGATGCAGAAAATAATGCTATCTACCTATCTCTTGCCAGACGCCTAATCCTGTAAGGGATGGCCACAAACAAATCGCCTCCATGTCGCCCTGTCCCCCGCCATTTCATTGTCCCCCTTCCAGCTCCCCCCCCCCCGTCTCGTATACCTCTCCACTCCATCCCTCCACCTCATCCTCGGCCTCCTCCTCCCTCTCCCCTCCCCACCTCACTCACATACAGTCTCCTCGGCAGTCTTTCGCTCTCCATCCTCTCCACATGGCCAAACCACCTCAGTGTATTTCTCCTAACGCTTTCTATCACACTTTCTATCACATCCGCTTCCACACCACAACGCTCCTTCATTTTCTCATTTGTTGGTCTGTCTCTCCATGTTTAACATGTAACTCCACATGCTCCTCTCAAATAACTCATTTCCACTGCTCTCACTTGTGACTTGGGTCCTTCGGACAAGGT
Source organism: Birgus latro (assembly GCA_018397915.1). Lineage (NCBI taxonomy): Eukaryota > Metazoa > Arthropoda > Malacostraca > Decapoda > Coenobitidae > Birgus > Birgus latro. The sequence goes on along the minus strand of JAGKTI010000195.1, from coordinate 57,225 downwards.
CCAAGTTTCACTTCCATACGTTAGAGTTTGTATCAAAATACTATCATGCAGCGACTTTTTTTTTTTTTTTACTTCCATGCTCGCTTCCCAGTTTCTTTTCAGTGCTTTCAAAGAACCAGCAATCTTTCTTCCTTGTTGTACCCTTTCAAGCACTTCACCCTCCAAACTTCCATCCTTATTCGTCACACTACCCAAGTACTTAAATGCACTCACATTTTCCATTTCATCATAATGTCCACGTAGATAATTAAATGCTAACCCGTGTAATTTAATGGGAAGTATTGCCCTGCTCATTGCTTTCCTTCCCTACTCCTCCCTTTCCTTTCCCTTCCCTGCTCTACCCTGCCTTGCCATGCCCTACCTTGTCATGTCCTACCATGCCATGCCCTGTCATGTCCTTTCCTGATATTTCCTACTCTCTTCTGACATTCCCTGCCGCACGTTGCCCTGTTTTCCGCAACTCTCCAAAGCTAATTAAAATTGCTTGTCAGTAGAAAGAGTAGCCCATAATCAGAACTATATCATTGGATTGAATGGGTTAAGTTCAGTGCTGTCTTATAGCTGTGTGCAATTTTGTACCTCTTAGCCATAAATAAACATCTAACATCTTCACTACTAGAAGTCTTTCCTTAGCTGAGTAAAATAACCTAGGTACAGCAGTACCTTAATAAAGTGCAAAAGAAGTCAATGTAGTGAAGAGGTTACGGTAATCGTTCGTTAGGTTGAAAAGCTCTCCATGCCCTATCTGATAACCTACATCCCTCCACCTATCATTCAATCTAGAATCGTTCCATCTGGAGCACTGGGGTCCAGGACTAGGCTACTCAATCAGGACATTTAAGGTGAATGACCAGTTGCCCCCCCTCGGTGGCATTACAAGAGCAATAAAATCTAACCATGCCCTGGAATTAGAATCATATGGGGCACATCTGGTTGGAGTGTCATAACTCACTAGACCACCAAGCATCTAAAACTGTATGAAGGCAACAGGGCTAATTCACATCAGTACACAGCACAAATGGCAACCCTTGATCTCCCCGTGAGCACCAAAAAAACTCTCCCGTAAAAGGGAAAGTACTAAAATGTAATAGGGGAACATATTTCTTTCAAATTAAAATCATCATAGGTTAAATTATACACACAGGACAATACTGTATGTTTATCATGAGTTCTTATCCAATATTACAATTTTTTTTTTTTTTTTGCCTTGTATGGCAAAGTTATGTAAATGCAAAACATGAGTGGAATTCTCTATGGCAAGAAACCTCCTGCTTAGAGATAAAAATCATGATGATATGCAAATCTGTTTGAAAAACAATCAAACATAATTATTTGATGTTGAAGTTCACTTATGGATGAGAACAAACTCTCCAACTTAATTAATACACAGTGTGTCGCAAGAAATGTGTGAGACTTCAGGGGGATATTCTTGGGCCATCTTGATTCAAAGTCTCACCCATTACAGAGGTACAATTACTGATAATCTTATGGGCAAATTATAAGGGATATTATTTTCATCCAAATGATTATCAGTAACTGTAGTTCCATAATGGTTGAGTACTGGACCTATGCTGATATAACAATGATTACTATAAGACCTATGCTGATATAACAATGATTACTATAAGACCTATGCTGATATAACAATGATTACTATAATAAGCCCAATAATAACCTCCTGAAGTTTCCCACACATTTCCAGGGACACTCTGTATTTTGTTTTGAGATGATACTATTTACAAACCTCTATAAATGACATTGTACATTTCCTTTCTAAAGGTTAGTGAAGAATAAGTATGACATGAGTGATGGACAATTATTTTATTGGGCCATAAACCAACATATTTCAACTACTGTAAATAATTAGAAAAAAAAAAAATCCCTTTAATTGGGAACAGTGTGACAAATACTGGCAGATCTCATTATAAGTGGGGGACGAGTTCTACAATACTACTGTACAACTTTTTATATACAACTGGTACTGTCAGTTGGGGAAATCTGTTAAAGCCAAGTTCACAGGTAGCAAATGAACTTTAACCCCTTCACTCTGATGGTACAAACTTTCTTTTTTTTTTCTTGCTTCCTCTGAATGTTTTTACTCAGCTAGGGAGGAACTCTAAAAATGAGGGGGTTACTTACTGCTATATCTAAACCCCTTTGGTATGAAAAGTCTCCCCTAAGCTAGTTAAATCATCTGAAGTTAGAAAGAATTCACTGGAAGACATCATCAGACTGATAGGGTTAAAAGACAATTCTCTCAATTTACTGAATACTTATAGCAATAAAGGATATCAAGAAAGGCTTCTTATAATAAGGACTGCCTGCACCATACTATAGTTCTTTCACCTTAACTTGGTAGAGACTTTTGTCAGTTTGAAGCTTATTTTCAATAGTGCGATGGCAGAGTAAATAATACTACAGCTCTGCATCCTTTCCATAGCACTTCTCCATCACTATGTTCTTAATTTCTTTTTACAGGTCAGCAATTAAGAATGGAGAGATGTCAATTTAAGCAAGTGAAAATGGAGAAAATCCTGTATGAGAGAAGAATTTCTATGTGGAGTGTACCTGGTAAGATAAATAACTAATCTATTTGGTTAATACATAAAATGGCAACTAATACAACATGCACAAATAATACAAAGGAGAAAAGATTTTTCTTAAAAAAATAAGTCATAATGACAAAGTTGTTCACCCACATGATTAAGTGTACAAAGAGAGAGATGAAGAAAAAAAATCACTCTTTGAACTGTTTGTTGATTGTGCAAATCATGTAGCTGATGGAAACTGCAAGATGCTGTAACATGTTATACTTTTTTCACCTTAACTTGGCAAGTTTCACCCTTTTGTATCTAATTTCATGCAGCTCAGTGGCAGAAAATGACAAAGCATCAGCTCTGTATACTTGCCATAACACTTTTTTGCCACAAGCATCATATAGATTAGTATTAATCTATTGTTGTAACTGAGTATTAAAGATGGAGAGATGGAAATTTCAAGCCATGTTAAAGTGTAAAAATTAAACACATACTATATCACCTACATGCAAAGAGTTCCTTTGCTGATAAACAGAATTTGTCAACTGAAGAACATAAAAAAATGGCACATTTGTTTCAGTAATACTCTCAAGTTACATGTAATACTGATGAAGCATTATCCTAAGTTACAATACTCCTAACAGTTAAAGACAATCACAGTGGCACAGTACTAAGCATATATGGAACAAATCCAGGATTAATGGTATTTAAATGTTTTGCTTTATAATAAGCCTTATTAGAAAGAGATCAATCACTCTGGCATGCTGTTTTAATTGCAATGATACACAGTCTTGTCAATCAAGGAGGTTCCCTAACACCTTTCGTTAGCATTTCATTTCTATATCTGGGATGGTAATATATTCTTATATGTTATTTATACAATCTAAGCCAATATCACAAAGTCATAAATAACATACAACAGAACAGTAGGATGTATGGCAATATTCTCTTCGAGAAAATGGTAAGGAAGAGGTAAACGGGAGCCTCCATAACTGATGAGAATATGACCCAAAATCTGATTACGCCCACAGATTGTGAATATGCCTTGGATTTATTCCTGCTACATTGTTGCCCATCCTAAACATAAATTACTCACAATCCCACAGGTCACTTGACCCACACCTATCCTATGCCCATATTCTTGTCAAATCAGAAGGCTTTTGAGCACCCCATCCTTAGCAATTTAGTTTACACAATACACTGTTTCATTCTCTTGTATGTTATTCATGTCTTTCTAATATTGACATAGATTGCATACATGACATACAAGAAAATATTAGCATGCCAGTTACAGAAATCAACTGGTAAGGAAGAGGTGCTAGCAAGCTTCCTTAACCAATAAGAATACAGGTCCTGGACTACACATCCATCACAAGTGAATCAACCCAAAATGTTTATAATTTCATCACAATGTGTAAAGACAATCACAGTGTACTGCTTCATCACAACAAGCTTTTCAGTGCTTGAACTTGTAGTAAACCCATGAGACCTTAAAATCCTTTCAGTGCAGGGATGTCTTTTATTTTATTCTTGCTCTCTCCTGATGATTTATTTCACCTTAGAATAAAGTTTTTCAACTGGAGGGAACAGACACAGTACAATTGTAATAAACCTTTTCAGGATGAGATGCCTTTCCTTGGATGAATATAACTGTGCAACAGGATGAGGAATAAAATAAAAACATCAATAGACTGAATGAGTTAAGTACCTACCCGTGGCTTTGTCCCACCAATAAATTACTAGCTTTATTCCATCAACAAATTCACTGCCTATAAAGACAACAGTAGAATTTCTTGTGACTTTAAGTCACACCTTCAGAAAAGAGAAAAATAATTAAACACTGAGCATGGACCTGTGAAACTCCATTCAATCATTCTGGCTAACTTTATGCTATATTCCTGAACTAACTCACACAAACACTAAAAATTATAAGAACAAAAGTTTCCCCCCCGGTTCTTAATTCAGCTTACAGGATATTTGTTATGTGCTGCTCAACCCCTTCAGTTTGATGATGTATACTATTCTAGTGTTGCTGCCACTGTGTGATTTTATTCAGTTTCAGGCAGATCTCTTCCAAAATGATGGAATAAATGAAGAATATATTTAACTCTCCCATGCAAAGTTTCTCCAAAAGTGAAGAAAACTCTTAGGTGGTAGCAGCTCCTAATTCATCATCCAGTCCAGTATTACCCCATCAGGAGCATAGAAGCCTAGGGTTAGACTACTCAAGTCCAGACATTTAAGGCAAGGAAGATCAATTCCTTGTCTCTTGGCAGCAGTACCTGAGCAATAAACCCAAGCCATCCCTCAGGATTAGTCCCTTGACCAGCAGGCATGTGAAAATTGCATGAGGGTAAGCTAATGTACATCAGTATACAGCACAAAGGCAAACTCTTGGTCATCCTACATACATCAGAGAACTGTCCCATAAAGGTGAAAGTACTCATGTCTGACCGGGGAATCTGGTGGTCACATTAACAAAATATAAAATACATCATCAGAGTGAAGTGATTAACTGCTCTCCTGATACCACAAATACAAACCATCTGTATAGCCAATAATCCATGTAGAATCCTTCCTTCCCTGAGTCAAACAGTGTATTGAGGTAAATGCCTTCCCTAGACATACATACTGGTGATGGAGAGGGACACCTTCATGTGGTGGCACCAATATAACCAAATGGCTCTGCTGCCCGGTTTTGCAAACATCCCTCAACTCTTCCCTATCCCTCGAAAGGAGGATGGTGGACTGTAGGAAATGGATAGCTCTGGCCTGCAGTCCACTAGGTTCACATCCAGATAAGCGTGAGATCACAATAGCAACAAGACAGACATATTGCAACCAATCCTTGGAGAGTAAAAACTCAATAAAGTTTCATCAGGCCCCAGTATTCTATGATATAAACAAAATCAGCTTCTTGAATGTACAATAATAACTGCTCATTTTAGCATTTTAAATTATCAAAACTCACACCAGCAACAGAAAACTGAGAAAGTGGATAGGTCTGGTGAAATAAGCAAGTGACCCATCTCAATGAACCTTATCCTACTAAAAACCTTGCATGATATAAAACAAAGGAACTGGCATATGGGTCTTAACACTTTATGAGCGCATATGTGTGTGAATTTTTAATATACATTAAGGGTGAGAGTCACAGTGCTTGCAACACGTCAACTCTGGATTTCAAGTGCTTTGAGGTTTGCCTGTAATAAAAGCACTGTGTAGGATAGACAAGTTTGAAACCTGAATGTGTGCTGTGAGTGTAGGCTTTGAGCCCCTTCACCTCCCTGATATAGGATGCAGAGGACTTTGTGTCCTTAATGGGAATACACAGGATACAGCTGGCCATGGCTGAAAGTGTTATAATTAAACAAACTGTTGCTGCTTGCAATGAGATGGGCATCTGTCTGGAATAAAGGAAGTGTAACAATGGAGTCAGAGGTCATTGCAGCCAGTCTCTGCTATGACATAAACATTTAATGATGACAGAATGTAAACAGTAAAGACAACAGCCAAACCCATTTTACCCCCTTTGAGGCACAGAGGCCTGAGGCTAGGCAACCAGAGTTTAGTAATTTTATGGGTAGGTGACCAGCCTGTTCTCTTGGCAACCCACTCCAGTAATTTTATGGGTAGATGACCAGCCTACTTCTCTTGGTAGCATTACATGATCAAAAAGCCACCAGTCACTTCTTGACTATCATATTCATGGAGGGTCACTACTCTCAATGGGTGGTTCAACTGATCAAATATTAAAAAAGAAAGAAAAAATCATTGAAACAAAGTACCACATCAACTCTTTTGTACTAGATCTGTATATGAAAACACCTGTGGCTAGTTAATATATCATACCGCACATCCACATACACACACACACACTTGATGAGGTTAAGTGGGGTTGACACAATACCTATGATTAAGCACCTTAAAGTCAATACCACATCACAACTATGGCATGTCCTCGTCATATGCTGGTGATGTGTTTCAAAATAGCACAACCTTCCTCACAAATGGTATTATAAATTGCAGAAAACTGGTAAATCAGCCTTACTGGTAGCAATGGAACTTTATTATATAAGTTTTCTGAAAATTATTGTGGAGTGGACATAACAACACATAACAAAGTCATAAAAGGGAACACATAACGAGGACTTATTGTACAGTTAAGCAGAGCTCATGAAACCCAGCTGTAGGGGCAAAGGTTTGAGGTGCTTAAAGGCTGTAGCTATATGCCTCAACCTCCTACACCTCTTCAACCCCACAAAACTCCAAGATCATACAAAGTGGGATGCATATATTATTAAAAATGCCACTGAAGATATTTGAAGTGATCTGTTCAATACAATTTTTGTATAATTTAAGAAGGAAAATTTCAAATTACCATACTACAATAACTTTTGATCACTGCTGGACTTAAAGTGTATTAAGAATGGTACTGGAAGACCTCCAGGTCTGCTTATTGAAGCTGCATAAAAAATGTACTTGCTTATTACTATGTACAGTAGGTCCTCATGATATGCTGGAGATGCGGTCCAATATATCAGTTTTTCATATAACCAGTACTGTACTTGGGGGCAGAGGTAAGTCAGCTTTACAGTGAGCAATGAAACTTTACTAAGCAATTTTTCTGTAATTTACTGTGGAATTAAATGCAAAAAAATGACATATAAAGCAACATATAGCGAGGACTTATTATATTAGTTCTGGTGTTGCTAGACAGCAATTATTTTGGCACGTTACTGTATTGTCCATAATGTGTACTGAGATAACTCATTCACTGAGAACAGAAATGAATCAAATATTTCTACATCCATATGCAGTTACACAAAAGCTTATTGAATTACATATTCCATTTGTGCAACTGTAAAAAAAAAAAAAATTATGCATTTATAGTACATGAAAGTATAATACAAGGAATACTATAATTTCTTCTCTTGTCCTGTAACTTTGGAATTATGTTTATACTAGATGTTACCCATAAATAAAAGTGTTATCAAGCATATTACTTTTCTTTGTGATCTAACGCATACATTATTGGTGATGCAAGCTTTATGCGTAGTGGCGCTGGCTGATACAACAATCACTGAGCCATCTTTGATCTTTTAGCAAATGTATATTAATTCACACCTGAGTTAGAATCTATTGCTGAAGGACTTATGATGAAGCATAACACTGCTATCAAAACTGTAGTCTGTTCCAAATTAGGATTGCATGTGGCCATGACTCTGCTTCAACACATGCTCATACTTGCTCACTCTAACTACATTGTCTGTAACTATAATTCTCATTTGGAATAGATTATAGTTGCAGATAATGGCATCAGAGTTAGGGTGTATGGGCAGGTGTGGAAAGTTATGAGCTGTGGTTGAGCATAATGCTAATTTGGAATGGACATGATGTATCTACTGTACAAAATACTGCCAGTGATGAGGGAGGTGGTAGCCTTGTAGAACATTGGATAGCTAAGTGTCAGGGCATGAGCTGGAATACCAGATGTTGCACTAAAGTATGAATACAGTACTGTATCTAGATTCTGATATGGCTAGTTCAGTTACTCTTCTAGGAGCTGCCTAGCATGGGCCAACCGGCCTACTGTAGTTATCCTCTCTTATGTTCCTTTTTTTTTTTTTTTTTTTTTTTAGATGTGTGAATGGCATTAAAACACTTCCACAAATACCATCATAGTACTATAGCTATGAACAAGGTATCCCTTATTTATCACAATATAGAAGTTAGGTAGCAGTGCCTAAGAAAGGACTTGTGAAGGTAACAGAGACAGTCATGACCAAAAGTTTGCCAATAACCCCTGCCAGCTTTGTGCCCAGCCTTCCATATTTCTCAAACCTCCTCAAATGTCAGAGAGCATCATTCCCTCTATTACTCTTCTGCTGGTTTGTATTTATCACACAAAAATCTCACATAATGCCTCTCATAGCCACAGCCAGAAGGGAAATGTCAGAGAACTTTTGATCAAGAGTTTATCTTCTACTGTGTATAGGTGGTACCAAACCTCAGAAACAGGTTTCCTAGCTGTACTCTATGGATGATTTTTAAAAAGTCACCTGGACCTATTTTTCCCATGTATGAATGGAGAGAGAGAGAGAGAGAGAGCATCAAATATGAATATTGTAGGTTGAAATGCAAGTTCATCAAAAATTTTAGTCAAGTAACAATATTTGGCAAATATAATCATAGCACCATATGCTAGGAAGTATAATGTTACTTAAACCGCAAACTTAGTTTCCAATAAGTACTGGATTTTTCCTTTAGTTTTAAAGTACAAATATCATTCCCTATGTTGTAGCAGCAAATTATCTTGTTTTATACAACTACTTCCTCTTGAATTATATTCTTATTTTCAAATTACTGTATATCATTACCTGTGGTACACCAATGATATGCTGTGAATTTTCATTTCATATTTAATTATACTGTTCCCTGTGATATATCAATATTTTGAATTACTATAATTTTTTTTAAATTACTGCCATTTCCTATAATATTAGTTTTTTTTTTTTTTTAATATTATTGTATATCATTCCCTGCAATAAAAACTCATTCATCCCCCCCCCAAAAAAAAAATTGGTTACATTTTTCTGTGATGTGGACAAAATTCTCTTGACTACACTATCTATGCCCATTAGCCTACTTGTTTACTTTAAGCTATGTAAGCAATTACTAGGTGACATTAACTTATCACACTAACTACACAATGACTTCAACAGTCATGTGTAAATAGATATTTTAACACTTTGCATTGTTAATGCATCTGTACTTGGGTTTTTCATTTGCACTAAAGGCAAAATTTGTAGTGCTTGCAGTGCTGCAACTCTGAACTGTAAGGTGTTCTGTGGTGTGTCTGATGATAAAACTGTGTAGACTAGGAAACTCTGAAACCTGAAGTATATGACATTAGTGCTGAATTTGAATCCCTTCACCTCTATAGCAGTTTGATGTGGAATTTACAACCCTATGGGAATATATAGGTTACGGCTGGCCAAGGCTGGAAGTGTTAACCCTTTGAGTAGTACACACCTCCCTCGCCTAAATTCACCTGGCAATGACCACAATAAAGTTCTTATATGCTATCACTGTACTCAAAGGGTTAATTGAGATAGGTTTTAAGATGCATCAGGGGTATTCTGTCCACAACAGTCAGTAACAAGTAAAGTCCACCTTAATTTGGAAGGTATTAATTCTTTAGCAGCCCCTTTCTCATGGCTCAATAACAGACTATGACAATACTATGGGTCTACATATTTTCCACTGTATTTTTTTGTGACTAGCACACTACATTAACATTAATTTCTTGTTACCATTCAGCCTTCAAAATTTTAGGTTGACAATTTTAGGCCAAGTTAAAGTAGACAGAGTATAGCAGTTATGAAAAATCTTTCATTCAAAGTTTTATCTATCAAATTCTGTTGCTTTCAGTTGTAACAACAAAGTTTATAACTGACTACTAAGATGCATCCTTTTAATGGGTACCAGATATATATGGATGATTACTTTACAAACCTACATCAGACTAAGTACAATGTTGCCCTGTGTTCCATATCATGTGCAGCTCTAATTTCTAAAATCAGTAACACGTTCAGAAACACTTGAAACTATTACCATTTCTCTGTTCTCCTGAAATTCTTAATATTAACTTTGTCTACATTATTAGCATATGGAATTCATAATAAAACAACTTATTTGACCTCTTTCATCTACAACCACTGGAAGGTGGTGATTTTGTCTCTCAAAAGGCCTCCCAACATATACTGCATGCATACATCTTACATTTTAGCTCTCTGAACTTGGGTGACATTCTTCTTACTTTTTCTTGACGCCACACGATGATTTTATTAAGCATTGGTATGTTCTCTTATTGAAGGGATTTAAGTCAATACAGTATTCAACCCTTCCATTTTGAAAAGTCTACCCTGAACTGACCTAATCATCAGAGGGTGAGAAATTAGTGAAAAAGATATCCCCAGGCTCAATGGGTTAAAAATAAGAATATAGAGAGTTTATATTTTGGTTGTATTAGTAACCTTAGGGGGAACCTCCACCTCAACACGAATCTCGTTATTGTTTGCAACTTTGCTGTTGTTCATGGATGCATCCTGAAATGGAAACAAAAGTTAAAACTGTTCAGCAAAATACATACACACACAAATACATATGAGTACATGTTTACATGCATGTAAAATGTGACTTTAACTACCAATCCCATATCACCCTCTTCACTGCATTTGGGCCTGAGGTTAGGCTACCATAGTCCACAACTTTTAAGGGTATGTAACTCATCTACACCTCTGTTAGTGTTCAATCATCATATCATCATCATTCATCCCACTAGGCCACATATAAACAGGAGCATGAGGGCTCATGGTAAGACTACTTGGTCCTGATATTTAAGGCAGTGGTAACTAGCCTCATCTGCCCCTGAGTGACATTACACAAACAATAAACCCCAACTATCCCTCAAATGGAACCCATATGAGCTCCAACCAGTTGGAGTACCTAAGCCCTCTAAACTACCAGGCATCATTTTGTGATATGTTTACCTCCCAGCCTGGAATACAGGAAACCATTTGGCCTGTCACTCACTGCAGTCACCTGATGAGAGAGAGAGAGAGAGAGAGAGAGAGAGAGAGAGAGAGAGAGAGAGAGAGAGA
>JAGKTI010000195.1:21538-41731 GCA_018397915.1 Birgus latro | reverse complement strand
CTCCAACATCCACTGCCCGACCTTGTATCTCTTTTATAACCCCATCCATATACAGATTGAACAACCATGGAGACATGACACATCCTTGTTTCAATCCAACCTTCAAATGGAAAGATTCACTCAGTTTGCCATCCACACGCACTGCAGCCTTAGCACCCTCATACATACTCTTCACTGCCTTCAACAACTTCCCATCCACTCCATATATTCTTAATACCTTCCACAAACCTTGTCTATCCACCCTGTCATATGCTTTCTCCAGATCCATGAAGGCTGCATACAACTTCTTGCCCTTCTCTAGAAACTTTTCCACTAAGGATCTAAGAATGAATATCTGGTCTACACAACCTCTTCCCTTCCTAAAACCTCCTTGTTCTTCTCCAACTAATTCCTCAGTAATTTCCCTAACTCTGTCAATAAGTATCCTACCATATATTTTTCCTATTACACTGAGAAGGCAAATGCCCCTATGATTACCACACACTGCTTTTTCCCCTTTTCCTTTGTACAGAGGAATAATTATACCTGACTTCCAATCCTCCGGGACTCTACCCTCCTCCCAAGCCAATCTGCACACCTTCCACATCCATTCTATTACTATCTCTCCCCCATGCTTCAGCATTTCACCACACACTCCATCAATTCCTGGGGCTTTCCCCATTTTAACTTTCTTCATTGCTTCCACCACTTCCATCCTGGTGATTTCTTCCTCTCTTCTCACAACCCTCCTTCTCCCTGCCATTCCCCAGCCACTTATACTTGCATTACTTACATTCTCTATGTTCAACAGTTCATTAAAGTGTTCTCTCCATCTGTTTACTTTTTCTCCCTTCTCCACTAGTAATCTACCATTTTTATCTTTCACACCCCCACTGACTTCGTTGGCACCCTGTCTAGCTCTCTTTACCTCCTTCCAGAACATTTTCGTACATTCCCTCCACTTTGCACTCAAATTCCTTCCAAACTCCTCATCCACTCTCTTCTTACTCTATCTTACTAATCTTTTCACCTCTCTCCTCCTCACTACATATAACTCTCTCGTCCGTCTCTCAGCTTCTTCGTCGCCCCTGTTCCTCATCCACTCATTATATGCTTTCTTCTTTTGTATAAAATTAAATCAGTTGTTGTTGCTGTTGATTTACCCTGGTCTGTCTGGCTGAGCAAACTCGTCAACCACAGGCAGGCAACTGCATCCGTGGAACCATCCTATAGGTACAGTACAGTACATACACCATGGAGGGGCCCAACGCCCTCTTGTAGTAGAGAGTGCCACCAGGGTCGGTCTAAAGTCCTTCCCATGGCAAGGTGCTGGGAAATACAAGGAGGTTTGGCTCCCTGGTGGATGCCACAGCTGCTCCACCCAGGATGCTCAGAGCCACCACATGTAGGCTCCTTGTCAGTGCCAGAGTAGCAGGAGTAATAGGTGAAGGCTAACTGGAGCAAGGTAGGAGTGCTATGTGGCTAAGTAAGGAGAAACAGGAGTAAGGAAGTAGTAAAGGAGTAATGTGAGTTAAGTTGCTCACCCCGTTAGTTAGCAGGAGAGGTGGGTTATGGAGGAGAGGCTCTGGGTCAGTATCAAGCTGCCGTGTTACCAGTGGGGCAAGGTCAGCTGCCTTTTCTACGTCGTTGTGGTGGTAGTTGCTCTCTGCAAGATTTTCAGCATCCATTGCTTCCAGATCACCCTGACTCCAAAACTCCACTATTGCAGCAGTGTAGCAGTCACCCAGCATGTTGTTGGTGGTGCGGAACCGGTCCCTGCAGTATAAAAAATAAGACAAGTCATAAGCTTATCGCTGACATTTACATCACTTCCAATAACAAAAATAATAATAATAATAATAATAATAATGCATCCATCATCCACTCCATAACTGTCCCATCAGGATGCATGGGCTTGGGGCTAGGTTACTCAGTCCTGACATCAAAGACAAGTGATCAGTAACATTATCCGGAGTGCTATTATGTGATTAATAAACTCCAATCATTCCCTGGATGTATATCCTTATCAGCCAGGGGCCAGATAGTTGAAATATCTAACAGCTATGAGATTGCTGAGGCTCTCAGCAGACATTACAAAGTGGTACAAATGAGATGCCTACAAGATCTGTTCCAACCAATAATCAAAGCACTGGGAGGCAATTTGCAGTCACATCATAACACATTCATTTACACTGTATCTCCTGAGCATGACAATCTTTATAACTCAATAAGTCTCACACACTACATCAGCTGTTTTTCTGTCAGTCAATCACAGGACTTCATTCAAACTGCTCTGGGAAAAATGTAGCCAACCAAAATGCTGATGATATCAGCTGGGTCATTTTGGCTGCAAAGTCTGGTTACTTGTAAGCATAAGAAAAAACACTTAAACTGTGCACACAATACACGCTATGTATGATCTGTATACATGCTATACACTATTTATCTATCTACTGCCTGATGCCTCAATCCTGTCATGGATGGCCACAAACAAATCACCTCCATGTCACCCTGTCCAATGCCACTTCACTGCCTTACTCTCAGCTCAACCCCCTCTCTCATATACCTCTCCACTCCATCCCTCCAACTCATCCTCGGCCTCCCCCTCCCTGTCTCCCCCTCCACCTCACTCACATACACTCTCCTCGTTAGTCCCTCGTTCTCCATCCTCTCCACATGGCCAAACAACCTCATTGTATTTTTCCTAATGCATTCTATCATATCCACATCCACACCACAATGCTCCTTCACTTCCTCATTTGTCAGTCTGTCTCTCCACGAAACTCCACGTGCTTCTCTTAAATAACTCATTTCCACTGTTCTCACTCTTGACTTGTGTCCTTCCATCAAGGTCCAAGCTTCACTTCCATATGCTAGAGTTGGTACCACAATACAGTACTGTCATGCAGTGACTTTTTTACTTCTGAATCCATGCTCACTTCCCTGTTCCTTATCACTGCTTTCGAAGAACCAGCAACCTTTCTTCCATCCTTACTCATCACACTACCCAAGTACTTAAATGCACTCACATTTCCATTTCCTCCTCATCCAGCTTCACTGTACATTCAGTGACTTGACTTCCCTCAAAGACCATAACCTTACTCTTCCCTACATTCACCTTTATATTCCATTTCGTACGCACACTCCCAAACTCATTCACCAAGCCTTGCTGTTCCCCTTCGTCTTCACTTAACAATACAGTATCATCTGCAAACAACAGTACAGGGAGTTTCCAAACACTGCTCTCTCTAATTGGGGTCACTCCAAGAGCCACTGCTCTACCTTGTATCTCTTTTATAACCCCATCCATATACAGATTGAACAACCATGGGGACATGACACATCCCTGTTTCAATCCAACATTCAGATAGAAAATTTCATTCAGTTCACTATCCAAACGCACTGCAGCCTTAGCACACTCATACATACTATACTCTTCACGGCATTCAACAACTTCCCATTTACTCCATATACCCACACTCCTTGTCTATCCACCCTGTCATATGCTTTTTCCTTGTCTATCCACTTTCTACATTCCTTGTCCATCTACTCTGTCATATGCTTTCTCCAAATCCATGTAGGCCCCATCCACCTTCTTTCCCTTCTCTAGAAACTTTTCCACTAAAGACCTAGGAATGAATATCCGATCTACACAACCTCTTCCCTTCCTAAAACTTTACTGTCCTTCTCCAACTAATTCCGCTGTTATTTTCCTAACTTGGTCAATAAATATCCTACCATATATATGGTACTATTACACTAAGAAGACAAATGCCCTTATGATTACCACACACTTCTTTTTCCCCTTTTTCCTTTTTACAGGGGAATAATGCTATAAACACATTGCATAAATGCAATACAAGCTCTACATACTTGCCATATACATAATATACATGCCATACAGGCTATATATGCATGCAAGCATTCTGGAGCCTTAATAAACAATATGATACGATATACGTGCCATACATGCTACAGTATGTACATTATCCATAATATATCAGTATACACATAACAAATGTTATATACATGCCATGCACACCATACCAAGCACACTATACCCACCATATATGCTATACATACAGTATGATACACACCATGCTCACAATACACCATATGCACTGCATATTATACACAATACACATGATACACATTATATATCAAACACAATACACCATATACCATATGTGAAATACACCATAAACACCAATCACCAAGCACCATACACACAATATGCCATATGAACTATATACACCATATGCCATATGAACCATATACACCATATGCCAAATGAACCATATATATATACCATATGAACCATTTTCACCATACACACCATACATCATACACACCATGCACCATACACCATATGCACAATGCACCATAAACACTCGCTTGTCACTCAGTGAAGAGTCACCTGATGGCAACACTGCAAGTATCCTAGGTGGATAGTGGGCACTCTCATCTCACACATTATAATAAAAATACCTTTATATTACTACTACTGATGATGATGATGCTATATACTACTACTACTATAATAACTGCTACTACTACCATTACTACTATAAAAATAATACAGTAATAATAATCCATCTATCCATCATCCAGTCCTATGTTGCCCCAAGAGGAACATAGGAGCCCAGGGCTTGGTAAGTTGGTCCTGACAAATAAGATGAGAGTGATCTACCTCACTCATCCCTGAGTGGCATTACTTGAGTAATAAACCCCAACCACCCCTTAGCTATAAGCCTACACAGGCTCAATCCGATTGGAGAGCCTTAATCACCCATTAAACCACCAGGTGCCATAATTTGGCATAGTAAATGGTTTCCTGGTGTACAGGAAAGTATTTAGCTTGTCACTCAGTGTAGAGTCACCCATAGGCAGAAGGAAGAGGGAAGAATGAAAGACAGAAGAGGGAGTGTAAAGTCACCCATAGGCAGAAAGAAGGGGAAAGAATGAAGGAAGAAAGACAGAAGAGGATGGAAGGAAGAGTGGAAAGGGCAGACACCCGAGAGCAGCACTACATCAAGTGAATGGATGGTGAACGCCCCCACCTACCACCCAATAATAATAATAATAATAATTGATTATTTGCTTCTCAAAATTCAAAACTCTATATAAGATATCAATTCCTATGGTAGTTAATATGTCGGAGCAGAGGCACCTACTAACACACTACAACACAGACCACGGTGGTGACGGCAAAACAGAGAAACTACTCACACAAGCCAGTCAATGGCAAAGAGAAGAGTGACATCCTCAGAGGGCAGGTTGACGGAGGTGAGGACAATGAGAATAAGGACGAGGGCAGCGCTGGGAACACTGGCGCTGGCAACACTGGCAGCTGTGGCCGTAATACTGGCGGAGATAATGCTCTGTTACCCTTTCAGACAAACAACATCTTTCAAGAACCAACACTATCCATCCATCATCATCATCATCTACACTGTAAAAGCTGCTATACCTCCCCTTGTGTGTGTGTGTGTGTGTGTGTGTGCACAAGCGGATCTAGATGGCTATTCTGGGGGGGGGGGGCAGCAAGAAAGAAAGGGGTGCCATAGACGGCTACTCTGGGGGGAGGGAGGCAAGCAAGAAAGGGGCACCTGCCAGTAGCCAGCTTATATAAATTTTCGCTCCTTATTACGTATATTTATAATTCTTATGAGTAACGTTTGGAAGGTTAAGCTAGACATACAGTGAACGTTTTCTATAAGAAAACGTTCACTAACGTCCTCATTTCCACACACACACAAACACGTTTTAAACGATACTTTTTGTGTGCGGCATCTATATGTCTGGGTGAGGGTGAGGTGCCCGACGCTTCTTCTTGCCTATGGCCCAAGGAGTTGAAAGGAACAAGAGGCGCAGCAAACAACTGGAAGGAATTGCAGAGGGGCGCGATATAGAAAACGTTCACTAACGTCCTCATTTCCACACACACACAAACACATGTTTTAAACGATACTTTTGTGTGCGGCATCTATATGTCTGGGTGAGGTGCCCAACGCTTCTTCTTGCCTATGGCCCAAGGAGTTGAAAGGAACAAGAAGCGCGGCAAACAACTGGAAGGAATTGCAGAGGGGTGCCTACATACCTCCTGGGGGGGGGGCCATGGCCCCCCCAAATCCACCAGTGTGTGTGTGTGTGTGTGTGTGTGTGTGTGTGTGTGTGTGTGTGTGTGTGTGTGTGTGTGTGTGTGTGTAACATACTGTGGTAACATGACGGCTTAGCCAGTATATCAGAAGCCAAGGGTGTTACTTACATGATGGTGGCGTATTCCCCGATGCCAAGAGAGATCTCATTCATTTGGGCAATGAACACCGTGCCAACTGACACAAAGAGAGCCGTGCCGTCCATGTTGACGGTTGCACCAATGGGCAGAACGAAGCGTGAGATGCGGGGGTCAACGCCACACTTGTCATTCATGCAGCGGAAGGTGATGGGCAGCGTAGCCGCCCTGTGAAAGGAGGGGGTGTTAGTGTGTGGTGGGGGTGTTGGGCAGGATTAGAGCGCGGGAGTGTCATCACATCACCTTGAGACAAACATCCCCGCGGCTCAGTGTGCACGAAGACCTGACCACGCCAACCAAAATGATACCCTGCGAGGACCCACATGATACCCTGCATGGTGACCGCCGCTATTTACAGGAGTTAGCCAACATGATCATAGTTACTCACCCACTCAGGCCGGGGACCGGCACTACCTCTGAAACAAACAAATAAACTAGTTTGTTGTGCATGTATGACACAGTGACTCAGAGTGAGGTGGATATAGCGTTATGGGAGCTGGTGGGTGGGGCCTGTAAAACTGCAGCACAAGAAGGGACCACTTACCCATCTGCTGACACTCACTGCTCTACTCCTCAGCCCTTGGGACGACTCGCTCCTGCAAATGTGGCTAGAGTGCTAGGTTAGCTTTGCACTCTGCAAGGTAGGATAAGAAAAGCGTTAACATCATATGACAATCTTCACTAGCATATCTGACAACTGACTAAACTAGTTAATACATAAATTTACCGGAGGACGAGGCGAGAGATGGTGTCGCGATAAAGCATTCTTATAAAAGGCATAATATAAACTCAGTATATTTCATGGCAATGCAAAGATATTAATAAGACAATATAAAAATATTCCAAGGTCGTATATTCCATTTCATGCATAAAACTAATATTGTGATAAGCCAATTGGCGAGCGAGAAGAGTATACCCCTGGGTGGTGTGAGGGAAAGGCCGTATACTAGGTAGCATGAGAGGCTTAGCAGCATCTCTTGCTTAGCAATTTACACACTACAGCTTAACATCCTCTTGCAAGCTGTTTATATCGCTTCAGTATCGATAATGTTTACATCAAGAACATTCTAAAGGACAATGATGTATACTGTACTGTAATGTGCCGAATAAATTGCTAAGGAAGAGGTACAAAAAAGCCTGCTAACTACTTAGAATACGAAACACCTCCACCACCACACCGCCATCACCACCATACACACCCACCAACCAACCACACTCTATGGTTATTTTCTTCTCAGTTCTCCGTCAGTTTTCAGGGGTGGGATTCTCGGACTTATCTGTGATCGACTCCCCCTCGTAACTTGATTTGCTTTAGCAGGAAGGACTAGAGACACGGGAAGGTTCTATATTTCCTTTTCTTTGTCATTCCTCCAAAATTCGAAAGTTTCCACTCGTAAGTGACATTTGTTATTTGCAGGAAGAACAAAAACACAGGAAGACTTTGCACTTACACTTTCCTTGTCGTTCTTGCAAAAACAAATGTGAGTCATGACAGGGAATTGATCAAATCTTTGCTTGTGAATCTGGGGCGAGATTCACTGATAAACGTACGTTCAACTCCCTCTTGTGACTCAAATTTGGTTATACAGTAGGGAAAAGGGAAGAAGATGGTGCAGAATTTTCCTACGTCTCTTGTTCTACCTACGAAAGAAATATTCAGACGAGAAGAAAATATTGAGGCCAAATTTGTTTCATGCAGGATGGACAAGAAGAGGATCCAAAGACTTCCATTCTACCGCATCTTTTTCTTCCTGAAAAAAATGTGAATTACGACGGGGTTTTGATCGTAAGTTCGTTCGTGAACTATCCCCTGGATATGGGTGTGTTACACGTTAGGTTGTGGGATGAGTCGGTTAATTTTGAAACACTATTAGAGCAAGTTAAGAGTTATATGAGGTCAATGTTGACAGTTATCCTATCCCGTCCGGTAAATTTAATTGGGTTTACTTCAGTGTGATGATGAAAGCTAACAGTTTGGTGGTAGCGTTACCGTGTAGCAGATTCACTTCACTATCCCAGTGATGTTTTGTTAGTGTGGGCTTCCTAGGTCAATACAGAGCAAAAGTACCTCTGTTTTTTAATATTTCTACATTACTGAATTGGTATTTTTGTGCTCCTAACTTACCCAAGAAGCATTAATAGTCCAAGGAACGGTGCTTCAGACCCTTAACTAACCTCATTCAACCTCACGCAGAGATGTTATGAGGAGGAGGTAGCCTATTTTAGTTGGGTATACACGATGCCATAATAACTGCACATGGAGAGGAAAACGATCTGGATACATTATTATCCATTTAGGTTAGGTTAGACGAGGCTAGTTTACGTTCTGAAAACACCTTTCCGTGGATCTGTATGGCCTCTTAAGTAAGGTGAGGGTACAAAAACACCAAATCAATAAGCCAAAAACAATGAAAAGCAAAAAGACCTTCTTTCCACACAGACCGTGTCCTATCCTAAGTAGTCTGAGCTGCCACTAACGTGTCTCGCTACCGAATGATGAGTGTCAGATGGGAGCCTCTACGCACCAAACCTGGGACCGAGTCCACTCAACGAGGATGAGCCTTAGCACATATGGTTGGATGGCTGACAAACACCCATGCACCCCAACTGAATGGACAGGAAAAAGTGCGGTGAAGAAATTTCGGTGCTCAGAAAATTCACCAGTGATGAGTCGACTATTGAGAGAAACAGAAAACAACTTTACTGCATGCAGAAGACGAGTAGTTGGTTTGCAGTAAGACAGTGATTGAGCGGGGCTAATATTAAACGGTATAGCCAACGTCCGCACGAGTGAGGGTAAAAAAAAAGGCCCGGGATTCTAGACGGCCTTGCTCTAATCCCAACTTATAAAGGACAAGCAACGACCACCGTCCTCGCATTATGTGCTAAGTCATGCTCGCGGGTTTCGTGTATAGAGGACAAGGCGGCGGCGAGGGTGAGTACAGAGAGCGAGACTGGACTGGTCAGCTCTCCTTCAGTCTCCCCTCCCGCCCGCTGAAAGGTAAAACGAAGATCTGCCCCCGTTACTGTTGAGACGGCGTGCAGGTCCTGTTTGTCTCCTAGCAACCCACCTCCGCGTCCTGACCATCAAGGGTAGGAGATCAACAGTAATTCTCCAACCCTGCAGTGGTGGAAGATGAACCTAGTGGTAGACTCATTGCAACATTCAGTATGATAATTCACTAATATTTAACTCACTGGAACATTCACAATAATAATAATAATAATAACAATAATAATAATACTTCACTAATATTACAGCAAAGCTAATTATTATCCTAGTATAATACTCTACGAATATTATTACGTTAATTTGTATCAAGGGTATTGTCTATTTATTTAATATAGATAAATATATACACACACATACAAGTATATATAGTCACTAATAAACTCAAGGAATTCCCAACTTTGGGAATGTCAATAAACTAGCGATGGTATGAATGAATGGAGACAGAAGGGTCATATTCCAGGTGGTACACGAGGCTTCGTTGCACCTCCTCCTTAGCGAATTACTTTGACTATTACACCTCATCATTCAAATGTATCGTTTGAATATGGACAAAATCTGCATCAATAACATAAGAAAGGGACACTGAGGTGCACTGTGCAGAATAACTTGCCAAATAAGAGGAGTTACGTAATCTCCCAAGTCACCAGGAATATGACTGGCAGGTGTGATGTTGCTGAAGAGGCAGGCAGCAGCTGAGGCTAAGGCCACAAACACACAAAAAGCAAGCGGGCGCGGGAAGGAGGTTTTGTATCACTAACCCAAAGAAGTAACGTAAGTCGGCCGGGCAGTGGCATAAAATGGATACTGAGCAACTCACACATGATATTTTACTCACACCCTCTGTTTGGCGAGAATCCCATACCAAGAACAGTGAAAGACATTAATTACACTCCACTGGAAGAGTAATACATAATTAAATATAATAAACAAACACAAATCCAACCACAGCATTTATCTGCGCCAGTTCATCCCGACCCCTGCTCACTCACCCCCGCCAGCTTTCTCTGTGGCTGCGCCCTAAGCTATGGCAGACACCAGCAGTAGTCCTCGCCCCTCACACTTGCCCCTTCCCCAGTTACCATCCTCACCGCTATCGTTTTGGCCCACCTACATAATAATTCTATGCTACACGAAGCCTCATTATAATCATCTGGGGAGGGTGTGGGAGGGAGAAGAGAAGGCTCTGGAGACAACTGCAGGTCTGGCCATGAGGCGGGTGTGGCGGCGTGGCAGGCGTGTGTTACTTGAATGCTCTGAATCTGTGACGCCAGGGAAGATGCCGTACTGCAGCGCTAACACAAGGCACAACAGCGAACACATTACTGCATGAAGCAGGTTGTCACGTTATTTCTGTTTTTATTTTCTTTTTATTTTCTTTCTTTTTTTGGGGGCAAATAGTTCACTTCAGATCAGAATTACACTGGGCCACGACTCACCCCTCCCCCCCCAACACCTGTCCCTTACTCCCGCACCCCAACTTCATCAGCTAGAACTTCTGCATGTTTCTAATGTGGAGTGCACTATAGCACTATAGTTACAGGAGATGGAGATGACTGAAGGAGTATTGGGAGGTGCGGAAGAGTGTGAGTTGTGGTGCAGTGTAACTGTAACTTGAACTAGACTACACAGTTGTTCTTGTTATTGCTGCTTAACTCTCGTCTGTCTGGCCAAGCAGACCCGTCGACCACATCTAAGCAACTGCTTCTGTGGGGTCGCCCTACTGGTACATTACAGTACATTATATTACATACACCGTGCAGGGATCCCGTACCCCACTGTGGTAGACAGCGCCTCATCAGGGTAGGACCAAGGTCCTTCCCATGGCGAGGTGCAGGTAAATATGAGGAATTTTAGTTCCCTGGTGGATGCCGCAGCTGCTCCACCCACGGTGCACAGTGCCACCACGTTCAAGCTGTTCATCAGCGCCTGGACGATGCAGTTTACCCTGCAACCCTATCTTGGCGGCGACTTTTTTCGGGGTTGCTGGCGACTACCACTGCAAACACCCATGTGTCAGTATTTCTTTAAAAGTTGCCAAGAGAATGTCACCAAGACAGAGTTGCCACGAAAAAGTTGCCATAAAAAGGGCTCATGCAAACTGCTTTAAGTATTCCAAGTGACTTCGGAGATTTCAAAACACCTCTTCCTTAGCGATTTATTTTGTGTATTACACCTCAGTATCCTCTAACATGTCATTAATGGAACTATGTTGATATTAAAGCGACAGAAATAACACGAGAGAGTGCTAAGGCAAAATAATCATAATAAATCGCTAACGAAGAGGTGTTACGAAGCCTCCTATGTCAAACAGAATGCAACTCTAGCCAATATTCTCGTCGGGTAAGGAAGCTCCATAATACACTTTCCCAAGGGACTTGTTTTGCTTTATACACCTTAGTGCAGTCTGCGTTACATAAATCTAGTGGAGGAGCGACTGGGTAAATATGAATTGGAGCAGAAGGGGGAGGTGGAAGGTGTGTGCAAGATTTCCACACAAGAAATCTGTGCAGCATGTCAGGTGATGTGTGGGATGAAGAGAAGACGAAAGGGGGTGCAGGGAACAGCAAGAGGAAGTGAAGAGGTGAGGCAAGCTGTGGCACTATCTGAGAGGAGCATGTGGAGTTACATGGAGAGAGAGACTGAAGTGAAGAAGCTTTGTGGTGTGGATGTGGATGTGACAGAAAGCGTTAGGAGAAATACATTGAGGTGGTTTGGCCAGGTGGAGAGGATAGAGAGCGAGAGACTAAAGGGAGAATGTATGTGAGTGAAGTGGAGAGTGGGCGAAGGAGGGGGAGGCCGAGAGTGAGATGGAGGAATGGCGTGGAGAGGTATATGAGAGAGGGGGGTGTGAGCTGGGGGAGGGCAGTGAAATGACGGGGGACAGGGCGACATGGAGGCGATTTATTTGTGGCCATCCCTTACGGGATTAGGGCGTCTGGCAATAGACAGATACTATAGATAGATAGGCCATGCTCTGCACAGATAACCCGGAAAAAGATAACCAACCGTATCCAAAAAATAAATCGCCTTGGAAGAGGTGCTTGGGATCTTCGTTACCCGACGAGAATACGGGGCACTATGGTAACTGAAGTACAGAAAACAAAGCACCTTTTAACGTTTTTTTTTTTTTTTACATGAAGCAGCGTTCAGTCCATAGAGCAGATTAATTAAATACCACCTTTTGTATCATAGCAAACCAGATGACCGAATAATAATGCGTTCCCAGAAACTTAACATACAGTCCTCGCTCCAAGATTTTTAACATAGTCCTTAACTTAACAACAACCACATCGTAAATTCTGATGTTAACAGAGCCGACCACACACTGATGCGAACACGTTATGCAGACTGGCAAGTGGGCAGGAAGGAAGAGATTGAGGTGAGATAGAGGTAGGGACAGGTAGAGACAGAGGTAGACAGGGGTAGAGAAAGAGGCTGAGACTGAGGGAGAGACAGAAATAGAGATAGTAGTAGAGAATGAGTTAGAGATAGAGGTAGAGATTGAGGTAGATAATGGTACAGACAAGAGGTAAAGACTGAGGTAGAGACGGAGGTAGAGAAAGAGTTAGAGGTAGAGACTGAGGTAGAGACAAATAGAGACAGAGGTAGAAACAGAAGTAGAGACAGAGGCAGAGATAGTAGCAGAGACTGATGTAGAGTCAGATCTAAATGGCTTTTCAGATTTCGTAACATCCCTTCCTCACCGATTTATTCTGGATACTACACCTCAGTATCTTCCAGCTTGCTATTGTCGCTAAAATTATCAACACTGCAGCGATAAAATGAGAATACAAGGGAATGCTGTGGTACAATATACAAAATAAATCACTAAGGAAGAGGTACCACAAAGCCTTCTGCATCACCTAAAATACGTTCCTGGGTAGTATTCTCATCTGTTAAAGAAAATCCTTAACATCTTTTCCTCGGCGATTCATTTTACCCATTACACCT
Source organism: Birgus latro (assembly GCA_018397915.1). Classification (NCBI taxonomy): domain Eukaryota; kingdom Metazoa; phylum Arthropoda; class Malacostraca; order Decapoda; family Coenobitidae; genus Birgus; species Birgus latro. Next base: position 28,493 of record JAGKTI010000195.1, on the reverse strand, counting down.
CAATTTCCCCATGTGTGTCAGTGAACTGGCGGGGGACAACGGCGACGTGGAGGCGATTTGTTTGTGTAGATGGAGAGTGGGAGAGTGTCAGTTAAGTCGAGATAACATACAAAAGGGTACAAATGTGCAAAGTAAATCGCTGTGCAAAGGGTGTTACGAAATCCTCAAAGCTGCTTTCAGTTCGATCTAAGTTTTCTGTTCTCTGATTACCCTATACAGAGCAATATCGCTGTGTCGGCTGCTGGGTTGAAAAAATGCAAAAAAAAACCCAACTAAATAAATCTTTTTGAGACGGAAATGTATATAAGAGATATTAGTAATGTGAGAGAGAGAGAGAGAGAGAGAGAGAGAGAGAGAGAGAGAGGTCCATAACGCTCCTTTCCACTCTGCCGGTCTAATTCTCTTGTGATGTGGGGACGGCTCAGACAGCCTTAGTCTATCCTGCATTATTTATTCATTCCTTACACCCACTGTCACCCCCTCGCCCACACCAGCAGACTGAGCCGTCCCCGCGACACGTAAGATAACCTCAGGTGAGTTACGAGCGCTATTTAGGGACCACCTTGAGTAAACATAACAGCAGCAAAAGACCAGAGAGTTTAGACCGTATTAAAAAAAAAAAAATGAGTGCGCGAACGTGTGAAGCCCCGAGATTTTGACAATACATTCCAAAGAATGTGATTATTAATGATGCTAACACTTCCGCTCATTCGTCCTGTCCCACTCCCCACCACTTCCTCTCACTCGGCCTCCTCCACTCCCCACCACTTCCTCTCACTCGGCATCCTCCACTCCCCACCACTTCCTCTCCCTCGGCATCCTCCACTCCCCACTACTTCCTCTCACTCGGCATCCTCCACTCCCCACCACTTCCTCTCACTCGACCTCTTCCACTCTCCACCACTTCCTCTCACCCGACCTCTTCCACTCCCCATCACTTCCTCTCGCTCCATCACTGCCTACCACATCCTCTCACTCCACCTTCTTTGGTCCCTTCCATTCCCTCTCACTCCATCTCTGGCCAAAACATGACTGACCTTCCTGTACCCTTGCTAACTGCACTCCGTAATGTGGGATGCAGGCTGGTCAAATTTAACACTAACAGGTGCACTATAAATTAACCTCAACATGTAGGGACCTTTCTTACACCTTCGCGGACTCAGTTTTCACGATAAGGACGTTAATGTGAACAGCCATGCATGCGATTGACAGCAAGGAAGTTTGAAGCTGGCAACTATGTGGTCATGCAAGTACTCTACAGTTCCTTCACCTTAACTTGGCCCAGATTATCGTCCTCGTGCACCTCAGTATCAGTAAAACACAATGCTACGGCCCTACATCCTCTCCATAACACTTCATCGTGACTAGCATAATATTCTAGTGTTAATCTATTGCTACAACACACCATTCAAGACGGAGAGATGACAGTTTTAGGCCAAGTTAAAGTGACAGGAGTACAACCAGTATATGTCTGGGTCTGGTCAGGGCTGAGATTCGAAAAACAACTTACGATAATTTTCCTTTCGTAACCAAGATTTTATATTTGCAGGAAGGACAAGAGACACGAGAAGCCTGTGCATTCCCCTTGCCTTGTCCTTCCTGCAAGAACAAGAGGGAAAGGAAGGATGGGTACTCTCCTTGCCTTGTCCTTCCTGCAAGAACAAGATGAAATGGAAGGCTGTGTATTCTCTCTTTGCCTTGTCCTTACTGCAAGAACAAGGGGCAAAGGAAGGGTGTGTAGGCCCCTTCCCTTGTCCTTCCTGCAAGAACAGGATCAAGGGAAGGGCGGTTATTCCCCCTCCCTTGTCCTTCCTGTAAGAACAAGAGACACAGGAAGGTTCAGCATTCTCCCTGCCTTGTCCTTCCTGTAAAAGAAAGGCCTGAGGTTGTATTCAAAGTGACCTGAAAGGCTTCGTTGCACCTTTTCGCGAGGGATTTATTTTGCATATCATACCTCAGCATTCTCTCTCTCTCTCTCTCTCTCTCTCTCTCTCTCTTTCGAACAGTCTATATCAATACTATACAAGAGAACACTGTAATGTAATGTGAACAAATCGCCAAGGAATGGATGTTACGAAATCTCCAAAGTCACTCTGAATACAAATCCAATGCACTTTTTTTTTTCTTTTTTCAGTCCCTCCCGCCGAATTAAAAAAAAAAAAAAATCTAAGTTATGACGTGGGATTGAGAGTAAGTTTGTTTGTGAATCGAGACAGACTGACAGATTCCAGAACGCACTTACGATCGATCCTCCTGTCGTAACTTAAGAGGATTTTGGTTCGGAGGAAGGGCAAGAGATATTATGGGATGCTTCTGTATACCCTTTTCCGCGTCCCTCCTATGAAAACGAATTCTACTTACGACTGGGGATTGATCGTACGTGTGTTTGTGAATCGCGGTCCAGAGGCGTATTCTTGTTGGATTAGATGGTTTACTATACCTCTTTCACCTTAACCTGGCCCAGATTTTCATCCCACTGCAACTTATTTCCCGTAGGTCAATGGAGGAAAAAAGAGAAGACTACGGCTCTACGCCCTTTCCCATAGCACTTCTTCGTGACTAGCATCATATAAGAGTGTTAATCTACTCTTCTAACTCAGCATTCAAGATGGGGAGATGGCATTTTACGGCAAAGTTAGAGTAAAAACAGCTTATCACCTCTTCCTCATCGACTTATTTTGCATATTTTAACTCTGTTATGTCTTTGGCCATGATCTTCGCCCTTTTGCGCTGATTCAAGTGGCTCATTGGCAGAAAAAGACACCGCTACGGCTCTAGTCTACATCCTTCGCATAGCAGTTCATCGTGATTAGCATCTTATTCTAGGTGTGGGCTTGTAATACACCTGAGCATTCATGGCGGTGATATGGAAATTTTAGGCAAAGTTAGAGTAAAAAGTGTATAGTAAGTCTCCACAGTTGACAAAAACATTGTCCCTGCACTTCTGATCGTTTATGATGGCCAGTCTCTCTATCTGTCTGCCTGTCTGCCTCTCTGGCCTCTAAAACTAAAGCTTATTTATGATTCTAGTTTATTCCAACTTAGAACTACACTCGACGACAAATCACAGCCTTCCACACCTGGCCAAATTACCTCACTCTATCACCAGCAACCATAGCTCATTCTAAATTTGGATTCTAGTTACAGGTGATGGAGTGAAGGTATGTGAGCAGGTGTGGAAGGGTGGGAGTCGTGGCCCAGTGTAATTATAACTTGGAGTGGACGTTAAGTAATGGGGAACAGAATGAGGGTGATTGCGAGGCATAATAAGGTTAGGGTGTTTGATGGAAGGTGAAGAGGGGATTAAGGTATTTTTGTATCTATATGTGTATCTGTATCCGTGTGTGTTGTATTTGTATCTATATCTGTATCTGTATTAGGTCCAATGCAGGACTGGAGCTTCTCCTCGGAGGGAGAGTGATGGCCAGAAGTAATTCTTCCACATGCTGGCAAAGTGCGAATGGAGAAGGGGTGTCTGTAGAAAAAGTAATGCATGTGGCAATCGAAATGATGATGGCTGTGTGTGTGTGTGTGTGTGTGTGTGTGTGTGTGTGTGTGTGTGTGTAATCGATACTGAGATGTACGTGTACGGAACAAATCGCTATGAAAGAAGCACTAAATACGTTTCCTATGCCAACCAAAAAACGAGCAAAATCAGCATGAAAAAAAAAGAAAAAGAAAAAAAAGCTGGTCTGTCAAATATCATAACGTCTACTAAAAACCCAGTGGCGATGTTTCTGTAGGAGGCACGAGTGGAATGTAGTTTTTTTTTTTTTTTTTTAGTGAGGGATTAAAAGTAAACTATTTTTTTGTGGAAATACTTAAAAAAACGAGTAGTGATTTTTTTTTCTGCAAGTGAGAGGATATTTTATCTTATCTGTATAAGAGCATGGAAGGGCAAATTATTTTGTTTCGCTTGATGAGAGGAGATGAGGCAGATCCAGCGGCAGGAGACAGACTGGCGGTGTGAGGTGGAGGGAGGCGTGTATGCTGTTTTTACTTAACCTGGCCCAGATTTTCTCCTTTTGCAGCCTATATCACGTAGCTCTATGTTGCAAAGAGACGATGCTACTGCTCTGTACACTTTCTATAGCACTTCTTCGTTACTAGCATCATAATCTAGTATCAGTCTATTCTTACAACTCTGCAGTAAAGATGGAGGGATGGGAATTTTGGGGCCAAGTTAGAGTAAAAGTATTAGAGCTATGGGCAGGGCATGGTACGTCTCGGATTTTGGGCAGCAACTCTGAACTCACGTCTAAAGAAGGGATTCTCAAACATATTTACGATCAATTCCCCCTCGTAACTCAGATTTTGATGTGCAGGAATAACAAGAGAACGTGGGAACCTCCTGCACACTCTCCTTGCCCTTCCTGTAAACACGAAAAAACGGGTCTGGTGACAATTTCCCTCTCGTAAACTAACTTGGGATTTTTTGCTGCAGGAAGAACAAGAGACGTGGGAAGACTCTAGAGCCTACTTGTCCTTCCCGCAAAAAATCGGACTTACGAGAGAGAACTGATCGTAAGTTTGTCTGTGAATCTGGACCCTGAACTCACGTCGACGCTGTGGCGAAGGAGGTCATCCACGGCTCGAGGAGGTTGAAGTAGAAAGTGAAGGGGTTCCGCCGGGTGAAGAGGAAATACAGGAGGTTCTGAATGATCCACTGGTAAAGCAGAACCCCCACCACCACCGTCACAATGAACAGACCCAGGTTGCTCATGACGGTTGACAGGTTCTCCACGCTCAGGATCTTACTCATGATCACGCTTGCCACACCCAGCGGGGACAACCTGAAAAGACGAGACAATGGCCCTTAGCTCTATCAAACCTGGGACGACTTTATTTTATTTTGTCTATTTACTAAAACGAAGGACGTCTTTATTTTATTTATTCATTTAAACCAACGACATCGTTATTTTATTTATTTATTTAAACCAAGGACGTCTTTATTTTATTTCATTTTACTTTGTTTATTTATTTACTGCTACTAATAAATCTGTTATTGATACTAACCACATAACACTAGGGACAATCCTAAATACAACAGTACCTTAATGCATAAGGGAGAAACTGACTAGGAGACTACATAAGAGAAAAGTGGAGGGGATAAACAGATAGATAAATAGATAGACAAGAAGGTGCGCAGACAGACAGGTAGGGAGGCTGATAGACAGAGATGTATAAACAGACAGGTAGACTGACAGACAGACAGACATAGAGATGGATAGAGAGACAGACAGATAGAACTACAGACAGACAGATAGCTAGATAGTTAGGTATAGATGTATAAATCGACAAACAGACAGACAGACAGACATAGATAGGTAGGTAAGCAGACAAACAGACAGATAGACAGACAGATAGATAGTTAGGTAGGTAGGCAGACAGATAGACAGACAGGCAGATAAACAGATGGACTACTAACCACATAACTCCGGTGACAATCTTGAGTATAACGGTGTCAATTATGGAGAAGAAATCAACAACGACAGCCCCTTTCTTGCCCAGCGACCCAAGAAGCGTACCAAACACCAGGCAGAAGACGATGATGCCCAGGGTGTTGGTGCCAGCGCGGTACTTCACCTGTGTTAGGAGATAGATGCAGGGATAGAAAGAGAGAGAAAGAGAGAGAGATGGATGGATAAATGGAATCTATACAGATAGATATTTAGAAAGACAGAAAAACAGACTTAAATAAACAGACAGATAGATAGATAAATGGCCAAGAAGTTTGTGCCGCCACGGTACTACACCCACACCCACACACACACACACACACACACACACACACACACACACACACACAGGCCGTCATACTGGCATCGGGCATGAATATACGTGAACACGAACCCATATCAAGCAATGCATGAAGAACTGACAAATTAATTCTTCTCGCTTCAAACAGTGCAGGCAGTGGCATAACATAAATACTGAGCAGCTCCACTCACTCCTTAAATTTAGGATGCACCCCATAACAAACACGGTGATAGAACATTTACATCACTGCACTAGGAGAGGACTGAACGAAAATCTGGATGTCTAGAAAGGATATTGAACTTTACCGGCCCACCCTCACCCCTGTCTATAAATGTGTCGCCAGGGAAGAATAATCAACACATACACAATCATTAAATTCAATCATACTACTTAACTGGCTAAGATAATACGGAGGTGATGTATTAGCTGCTTATATATGGTGATGATGATGATGATGATGATGATGATGATGATGATGATGGCTATATGGAACAACTCACCAAGCGGACCAGTTCGGTGATTTCTGTCTCAACGCCCGTGATGTTATTTCTGTGCATTACCACCTGCTCGTCATATACTGTGTGCACCTGGGGGAGACAGACACGGTAAGATGGCTACACACACACACACACACACACACAACTACAAGCTATACAATGCCCCTGTCGTATTTCCAGACGAGCGGGCGCAAAAACATTAAGGTGCAATTTATTTGCAAGAGATGTCACACAGCAAAAGAATACACTAATGATATAAATAATTACTGCCTTTCTCTAACTATCCAAATAAATAAATAAATAAATAACTATATGTACACTTTGTCAGTGAAAGCATTTACAGTATAATTTTTCCTATAATGTTTAATCAGAATATAGTACAGGTCCGTGTGCGTGTGTCCAACCTGCTGGAATGAAGCCTGGAAGATGTTTTCAGGGAAGATGTTTCGGCCCAGGTCCAGGAACCCGTCCAGGATGTTGACGTTCGAGGAGGAGTTGGTGCTGGAGCTTGTGCCACCAGTGAGGGCCTGGGGAAGGGGGCAAACACGTGTCAGCATACCCTTACATCTCATATACAAAACTGTTAGACAGAGAGAGAGAGAGAGAGAGAGAGAGAGAGAGAGATATATACACACACACTCTTTCTCTCGCCTCTCTCGCGGGGAGAGAGAGATATATATAAACACAGAGAGATATAT